>JAHWXV010421744.1:0-13071 GCA_024586415.1 Phrixothrix hirtus
CCCCCCCCCCCCAAGCAGAGATTATTTGTCAACTTGCACACAAAATCCCTTAAGAGGAGTAACTTTAGGTTTGTATAATGCCAACTCGATATTTAAATTTCAGGAGTCTTTGACGTCATGCATTTTCCAGATATTTTATCACCACAAGATCTCACTAACTTCATGGCTGCTTTTCTGTGCCTATATTGCAAATTGTAAATTTTTTCCAACATCATAGTTTTTTGCTAATTCGGGAATGCAATGATTTTATTTAAATATTTTATCTCATACTTGCGACCTTTTCCCACCCAGTATCAAATAAACAAATACTACATGATTTTAAAAAAACTGCAAAGAATATTTCATCTTTTGTCGATACTGTTATTTACAATTTAATTGAAGTGGAGAGGCAAGACATACAATCCAGATATTGCTGTTTTGATTATACAAAATTATTTGGATTAGTTGAAATTTTCTTTTTAAGCCTCATTGTTTGGTTTAGCAGGATGGCACTGTATTCAAATTTTATTATAAATACTATGAGTATGTGTGAATTTTAATTTATATAGAAGCAGAACTATTGATATAGAACAAACTAAATTATCTCGTTTAATTGAGGAATTCTAAGAAATTCCTCTTTCCTATAAAATTGACTAAAGTGGACATTACCAGTTTTACTTTTAAACCATTTAAATATACTAAAAGAAATTCATGATATGCTCATGTACTATTAAAATACTTTTAAGAATAAATTTTTATTTAATTTAAAATGTTATTTACAAAACATACATAAAGTATTTACAATTTATTGAGAAATATAGTAGTACTGTTTAATATCTTTGATTTTAATATTCAGAATGCACTGAATATAAAAGAATATGAAATTAATGTACACAAAAATTTCATTAATGCATTTAAAAGTTAATATGTGATCAACTAAATTATTGAATTTTTTAATTTTATCATAAGCCACTTAGCATTATAACATCTAAATATAAAAGTTTATTAATAAACGATGACTTATTACAAATTTGATTGTCCATTGTTAGTTGAAGCCTTTTCTTTTTCTCACTTCTAAAGTGTATTGAATATTGAAGCACGTTTTCTTTTATGAAAAAGTTCATACAAAAGTAAAAATTTCTATGCGAGCATCGTATTTTTATAAATAGTTTATAATGGTTTTTGAATAAATATGTTAGTTTCAAATTATAGCATCTATAATTGATTTAACGGTAGGCAAATATAAATAATTTTAAAACAATTATCTATCAAAAATGTGTAGGTCCTCAACCACTTGTATCGAATGTGAATAAATCTGAATATTTTTAAAATGTCTTGTTTAATGTTACATTTGTGACTTATTTTTTAAATTTGGCACTTCAATGGAAAAAATTTGCTTCATTTTTCATCATTGCATAACTAAAATTTCACAAATAAAAACGTAATATAATTAATATCTTTATTAATAATTTAAAAATTATGGCGCAGAAGTACTTTTAAACATTTTGTTGTTTCAAGGTGAGGTGTAAATATATTCACATTTTTTATTATATTAAAATACACTCTTTTAGTTGCTTTAAAAACAACACATATTTGAGTACTCATGATTGTTGTTGAAGTACAATATCGAATAACGTTCTTTAACTTGGATGCACACTTGTTTCACAGAAATTATAACAATATATTATATATAACAAATATCACACGGTCTTAAACTAACAAGAATTAGTAAGAAACCCGCAAATTTATTTACAAAAGCAAAAATAAGTTTAATGATACTGGTATCAGTTGCTAATAAACTTATAAATATCACAAGAACTGTTTGCACCAACCAAAAATTATTCTACTTTTTACAATATTCATTGTCCCATTAGTGGAAGTTGCTTTGTCTTGTTTCCTGAAATAAAAATAACATTAGTTTTGAGAAATCAATTTTAAATATTATTACTATACTTGAATTATATTAGCTGTGCATGAAGTATAAACACAATAAAGGTCATTTAAGTCTATTAAATACAATTGGAAAGTGCAAATGTAGGTTACCAATTTTGTGAAGAGTATATTTTTAAATTTTGAAAATAGTTGGTGATGGAAAGCATTTTAAAATCATTGATTACAGCATATGAAAAAGTTGTTTCAAATACATTAATATAAATAAAGTGCACTGGTTAGCTGCAATTCATTTATTGCAAAGGCCTAATGTGTTTCAAGTATAAATTTTTAGTTTATCACAATATTAAACCTCAATGCAACTTTAATAAAACATCATTTCTAATTGAGAATATAATTTTTGTGCTTCTGACCTGTTTTTGTATATTTACCGGCTATGTTGATTGTCACGTTATGATATATTTTTTAAACTATTATGATTGTCATAGTAAAGTAACACCATGATAACATGCACATTATCAGGGTGGCGACGGACCTGGAAAACCGAGAATACTCAGGGAAATGTTAGGTACATGAAAAAATCAGGGAATTGTCAGGGAAATTAAGAAACATAATAAAAACTCAGGGAATTTCAAAAGGCCATCCTGAATTTGCAAGAAGGACCATTGGGACCAATATGCTTCAACATTGGGGTTAAATGAGGCCACTTCCTCCCAACCTGGTCTTCGACCTTCACTCTTCCATTTTAATAGCACCTTCAGGTCTGGGTTGTTTTCCTGATCTTGTATGACATTATCTGGGTTCCAGTCATTGTTATTTACAGTAGTATGGTTGACAACAAGATCTTCAAGTTTTGACTCCAACCAAGTACAATGCCTGTAATCTTCTGTGCAAAGCTGTCTTGATAAAGCGTCAGCATTTCTATGAATTTTTCTGGCACGATGTTCAACTTCAAAATCAAACTCTTGTAGCTGTTCAATCCATCTCACTATTTGGCCATCTGGATTCTTAAACTACAGGAGCCATTTCAACGCTGCATGATCAATTCTCAATAAGAAATTTTGTCCATAAAGGCATTTGTAAAACTGTTCAATGGCCTTTATGATCGCTAGCAATTCTTTGCACGTAACACAATAGTTCCTCTCAATTTGGACAAAACTTTGCTAAAATACCCAATTATTCGTTCTTGTCCATCTTAGATTTGCGGTAGCACTGCACGCATGCCGATATGACTAGCGTCAGTATCTAAGACAAATCTTCCTTCTATTCTAGGGTAAACTGAGTCTAGGTGCCATTATCAATGTTTGTTTAAGGGTTTCAAATGACTCCTGGTAGCTATTGCTCCACAAGTATGGTTGGTCTTCTTCAGTAAGTTTTGTAAGTGGTTTTGCGTTGCCTCGAAATTCACATAATCGACGATAGTAAGTGATGGTAACCCCAAGAAACTTTTAAATTCATGTTTATCTTTCAGTTGCGGCCATTCTCGTATGGACTCAATTTTCTCTGGGTCAGCTGCCACAACGTTTTCAGAGACTACATGACCCAAATATTTCACTTTGTTTTGAAACAAGTTGCACTTTTTCGGACTAAGTTGTAGATGTGCACTTCGTAGTCTTTGAAACGCCTATTTGGGATTTCTCAGATGTTCGTTGAAGGTTTTTCCAATAACTATGACATCGTCTAAGTATACTAGACATGTTTGCCAAGATAATCCTCTCAGGATCAATTCTATTAGCCTTTCAAACATCGCTGGTGCATTGCACAAGCCAAAAGGCATCACAGTGAACTGCCAGAGACTAGACCCAGAGAATGCTATCTTTTCCCAATTTTCAGCTTCCATACCGACTTGCCAATAACCACTTTTCATGTCCATTTGGAACCGGAAAGCGTATTTAAAGTGTCATCAATTCTGGGTAGGGAGGATAGCTGTCCTTCTTAGTCACATTGTTTAAGTGACGGTAATCTATACAGAATCGAGTGCTACCATCTTTCTTCTTAACCAGTACACCTGGCGATGCCCAAGGACTAATAAATCACTTTATTATCTTTTCTCAGGCCATGTCCTTGATTATCTCATTTGGATAAGGGCAGCCTTCTTGATCATTGACGTATTGGTTGGGCATCACAGGTATTTATTTTGTGTCACAACATTTGTTCTTCCTTTGAAACAGTCATCCATGGCAAATATATCGGCATATTGTTGTATCAACTGACTTGCTTTAGCCTTTTACTCAGAGAATAATCCGTTATCAAAGGATTCGAGTGTGGCATGCAGTTTAGATAAATTCTTTATGGGCAAAACCTTCTCACTGGCTTTTATGTAACCTACCACAGATGAGATAGGTGTGCATGATTCTAATTCAGCGCCCCTCTTTAGAGTCATCTGGAAGGTATTGACATTCATCAAGCAAACAGATGTTGTTTCCTTGACTTTGATCAACACTTCCAGCCAGAATACCACTACCAATATTTTTGTTGCTGGTTTCTAACATTCCTATGCATCCTACCTGGAAGTCGCCATCAGGTTGGTCCATAACTATTGTTTCACTGCTTGGCAGTATTGTCACTTCTTCTGCTAGTACTATTTTTATTGCATGGTCATCCCGTTGATTTACGTATCAACTCGTATGATGTGGTTTTTCAAGTCTAAGGCAAAGCCAAACTCAGACATTACATCCATACCCAATATAACAGGTTCCTCAATATCAGCTACTAGTACACGATGCATTAACTTTCTACAACCGATCTCAATATCTGTAATAATTTCACCATGAACCGCAGTGGTGACATCAATAATCTTCCATTCCCAACAACGTTCATCTTTACTATTGTCTTCGTTGCTCCTGTATCCAGCAGCATTTGGCAATTCCTTCCTGCGATTGTTCCATTGATGTATAGACTATCCGGTTGATATTTTAAGGATGCCACTTGGATGGTGACTGCTTGGTGTTTTGTATTATCAGCAGGACTGCTCATAGAATTTTGAGAATTTTTCTGTGTTGCCCCTGTTTACTGCACTTCCTGGATCGAAGTTTACGTCCTGTTTCCTATTTCCTATTTTTCTAAAGTCTCAATACTAGCTTTATCTTTCTCATAGGCTCGCATATGAAAATGGCCACTTTAAATTCTAGTGTGTAAGCCAATGCACTAGCAAGGTCACGTGGACGTGCTAATCTAAGTGCCTGTTGAGTTTCAGAATCCCTAAGATCATCAACAAATGTTTGTACCCCAAGTTGTTCAATAAAACCTTCTGGGGCCGTTGGGTATGCTAATCTTACTAGCCGCACAATTTCAGCTTTGAATTTCTGGGAGTTCTCTCCAAGCTTCTGTACACAATTTCTTAACTGGGCACAGTAGACTTGTTGCAGATGTTTATCTCCATATCGTATATCTAATCTAAAGTTATTCTGTAGACTGTCCAGTATTGTTTGTAGAATGTCTAAAGAATCCTCACGTAGAGCCACTATTAAGACAGTTGCTTTTACTTCAATGGGCCATCCATTGGATGTTGTGGCTACCATGAATTGTTTATGATAATTGGCCCAAGACGTTTTCCCATCATACGTGGGTACTTTAACATGTCTTCTAGTACTTGACATGCCATTTTCAATAACAGGCAAATGTTCAACTTGTGGTATATTTGTTTCAGTTGATTGTTCATGAGGAACTAGTGACGCCTCCTTCGTAGGCATGCCGACTTCTCTATTTATGATAAGGAGAATAAAGTTTTGATGTAGTTTGTCACACTTTTTAGTTACTTCCTCATATTTTGTTGCCATCTCATTGGTAACATCTTCTATTTCTTTTGTTAATTTCTTCTTTTAATGCATTTTGGCCTGACTTAATTTCATTTTGCAATTTATTTTGATTGGATTTCATTTGCTCTTTTAAATTGCTTGTAATTTCTTTTAATCCATTTTGGCTTGATTCAATTTGATCCTGTAGTTTATTTTGATTGGATTCCATTTCCTCTTGTATTTTACTTTGGCTTGCATTAATTGATAACATTTTCTCTTTTAATTTATTTGTAATTTCTTTGTGCAATTTATTTTGGTTTGAATTTATTGATACCTTTTTTTTTGTAATTTAGTTTGATTGAATTTCATTTCTTCTTGATTGGAATCCATTTTTTCTGTAGTTTAGTTTGATTGGATTTAATTTCTTCTTGCATCTTTTGCAACGCCTCCATATTTTGTTTTTTGGCGCTTCTTGTTACTGGCATATAAAAACAATTAACACTAGCGTTTAATTAATTATAGTCTGTGAGTTCAACTTTTAAAACAAATCCTACCCTGGCATCAATGTAACGAAACTAGCTAATTGTTTTTAAAATGTTTATTTATATTCACTAAAATTATAATTATTTATATACACTTAATTATTTAAATATTTATTTCACAATCCACTATCAGCAAACATTTATATTTCTATTTATATTCATCAGTAATTTTCAGCACAAGATTCTAACAAAAACTAACTAAGAGAATTTAATCTGCTATGTATATATATAAAGGATAAATTCTAGAACAATACTGAAGAAGATTCCAGAATATTACTCATAATGATGTAATAATTTGTAATGCTATGACTCGTTGCTGACCTAATTGAAATGACAGATATCGGTTACTGGAATGAGTTATGTGGAGATTAAATCATCTATTTTATTCTAGAAAAAAGTACTGGATGTTTCTAGAATCTTCCATCAGATTTCTATTGTTTCCAATTTTCATTACTTTATTAACTTTGATAACATCTTGAGCATATTTTGAAAATTATACTTAAAATTATTTAAGCACAAAAAAATTCTTTATACTACTTACATTCATATCGCAAATTAATAACAACTGTAAAATACATAATATCTAATATTTATTCCTATAATTTTCTTAAGCCAATTCTGTTCAAATGCTATTATAGTATTAACATGTAGACGCTACATATAGATATTTGTCATTACTAAAAGAAATTTATTTTTACTTATCGGTGATGCCTTTATTTTTAGATATAGACTTACTACTTTTATTTATACAGTCTATCATAATACAAGATACCATTTTTCTAAATTAAATTTCAATAAAATGTTGTGAAATAATGAAAACAAGAACAATGTTCACTCGACCGCTAGTTAAATGGCACTGATGTTTGATTCTGCAGTGGACAGCAGTTAGGCTACAGTTTTACCCTAATATATTAGTTCTACTTGTTTAAATGTTCTGTGGTTACAGTGAACCCGTATTATAACAGATAAACAAAATCTCAAGTCCTCAATTGGTTTACGTTTATTAATATACATTGTATGATTGCTTTTAACAGACACATTTATAACGAATGGTCAGAAATAACGAACACTTTAATTACTATAAATTAGATTTTGCGATCTTTTATAACAAACTTAATTTGAAAAGACTCCCTAATTTTGGGAGTTAATCAACAAAGAGGATTAATAAACTTATTACTTGTATTAGACAAGAATTCCATCAGATATGTAAAGCTTGTCGCACATTTGTGAAATACAGCATGGCGTACTGTAATTTTTACATAATGCTCATTTATGCATGATTTTACCTTTACATAAAGTTATCTTTAAATGAGATTTGTACGTTTTACCCCTCTGAGATCTGCTAAAGGTGTTTGAAGATCATCGAAATTGTCAAAAGTTCAGCAAAACTTCCGTAAAGTGCAAAATGTGGAGAAAAACGTTGCATGGGATTTATTTTAATTATTCAAATATACATCTGTTTATCTTTGCAGTGCTGCATGGTGAGTAGAAGCAATAGCAATTATAATAGTAAAATCTCCTAAAAAGGATTTCACTTTAGCAGGCTTTGCATGCATAAGTTAGCAGAGATTTATGAAAATGTTGTTGAATTTTTAGTAATTTATTTGACCTTCAATCACCTTCAGCAGCTGATACATCTTTCAGTTAAAATCAATTTTATGCTTCACTTCTATGCAAATAAGTAACTTACAATGTTTTCTTACTGAGTTTTTCACAAAGTTTATTATATACAATGTTCTTGCCTGGAAATTATGTAACGTTATGTACTTGCAATCACCATGCTAACCTCAAAATTAATCTGTTGACTCTTCTATTCATGGTCATTTGTGTTACTTAATGTAATGTAAGTACTTTGTGCTTATAAAAATTAGAAAAAAAAAGATTCCAAGAGGCAAAGTATTGGTTAAATTTGTATTGAAGGTAAGAAATACTAGCTCATAATGTTTTATATTAAATTATGTTATAATTGGAACAGATTAGTGTTTTTTATACATTTCCTATTTGTAACTCCAATTTTTGTGACGGTTCACTATTTTTTAGTAGATAGATGATTTCTGAAATAATTGTTGCGAATTAACATAGTTTTATTATTTTAAAAAACCTTACATTTTTTTAGGTATCAATTTAACAAATAAGAATTTGGAAAACTCAGTTGGCAATAAAAACCTAAGTGGTATGGTATTAGCTTCACGGTCAAGTATACCAAAAGAATTAATTCAATTATTTTTTATTATTTTTAGGTATCATCATAGATATTAATAATGATACAGCAAATTCTACTTCAGTACCAGTATTTAGCTACATTGTTATGGGGAACGAATTGATCCCAGAAGGTAAGTTATAATTATATTGAGAATTCGGAACTAGTGTAAACATGTCAACCAACATTAACTTTGCTCTAGTTAGCAATTATTATCATAACACCAAGATAAATAAGCGATTTATTTTAAATCGCAAAGATAAGAACAATGCTTTTTATACACAAATTTATATACAATACATATTTATTTTACACCAAACAATAATACAACTACATGTTTAGAACAGAAGCATAACTTCAGTAGCATTATACCGAACAAATAGTTGTTTGATAAAACAGATGTTCAAGAGTTTAATGTTCTTGCTTCCAAAAATGGTTCCTTGGATATCACAAAATCAAATTATATTGTAATAGATAATACCCTCAGTTCAACTCCAGAAGAAAGTGATTCATTATCAGTATATGAACACAACAGCTTTGAAAGCTCATCATTAGATCCTTCTGACCAAAGAAACGAAATCGATTAGTTTCAAATGCACTACCGAATAATGATTCTTTAAGTCCATTCATTCATCAAACTGCTGGAACATCAGAAGAAATGCCACAAGAAATCAAAGATGATGATACTAATGAAGAAAAGAAGAAGGAAGCCAGAAAATTGGAAAAGAAAATAAAGTACATACAGGGCAAGAATACTTGACAAAAAATAACAAAGTAATAGACAAAAAAAAGGTATTAGCAACCTTCAGTTAACTGCAGACAAGCTTGTAGAAATAAAATGTCAGAAGAAATATACAGCGATTTTTAATGAATTCTGGGGCATGGCAGATTATAGCAGACAATCTACTTTTGTTGGAAGCTGTGTTAGAAGAATACCGAAAAAAAGAGTTACTGTGAAAGATGAAGACAGTCCTTCAAGAAAAAAGTCAAGTTTGTCCTATAGTTTGCCTGTGGTGTCAATTGATCATGTCAAAGTTTGCAAGAAGACGTTTTTGGATACTTTGGCTATTACAGACATGTGGGTTAGTACTGTCCTAAGTAAAATTGAAACTTTAGAAGCAGGCATGGTTACTCGAGATAAAAGGGGACATCATAGTAACCATCCTTTTGTTATTTCAGATATTTTGAAAGACAAAGTAAAGGAACATTAATCTATTTCAGAACAAATAAATCCTACCTTGAAGAAGACCTAATTGTATCAAAAATGTACTGCCTCTACAAAGATTGGGCTCAAGAACAAAATGTCACAATTGCGACTGAATGCCAATATCGAGATATTTTAAACACAGAATTTTATATCATTTTTTTTAAACCAAAGAAGGATAAGTGCTAAACCTGCTCTGATTTTGAATTAAAAACTGAAAAAACTAATAAAATTGTGGCATCCCTTGAGGAACATTTGGAAAGAAAAAAAAATTGTAAGAGAATTAAAAGAAAAGGATAAACAACAAGCAGTTGATTGTACCCAGTTCTCTGTTGTATGTTTTGACCTATAGAAAGTTATTCAAATTCCCCAATCTAACAAATCAGTCTTTTATCACAAAACACGGCGTTTAGCTTTCAATTTTACTACCTTCAATCTAGTAACCAAAGAGGAATTTTGTTATATTTGGTATGAACAGATGCCAAAAGGGGGGGAAATGAAGTAAGCAGTTGCCTTTACAAATTTTTTAATAAGCAAGATTAAAAATGGATAACAAGAATTCGCTCTTTATTCAGATAATTTGTGTAAATCAGAACAAGAACAAAATAGTAGTGACAATGTACTACTGGATTGCTAAAATGCATAATGTTTCAATCTGCCATCGATTTTTGAGCCTGGCCACACTCAAAATGAAAATGACATGCTGTCATTGAAAAGAAAAAAAAAGGAATAGAACTCTATACATCAGACCAATTCATTCAACTTGTAAAAATGGCTAAAGTATCTGGAAAGACGTACAAGGTTACTGAAACGGGTCAAAAGAAGATTTTCTAAATTTTAAAAAACAGTGCACAAGTTTTGAAAATTACATAATAGATCACAAAAACAAAAAAATTAGGTGGAATGAGACAAAAGAGATTAAAATAGATAAATCCAGAAAGTGTGGCACTAAAATACGACTTTGATTTCTGAGCCAATATTCCTTCATCTAAAAAGGAGAAACACGTGCATATCTCGAACAACCTCTAATTTTGACCCAGAAAAGTGCTATAATACAAAAACACTACTTTCAAAAAAGAAATTTGAGCATCTGCAGTTCATAAAAATAAAGTCCCAGAAACTTATAGATATTTTATGAGTCCTTCACTTATTCCGGTCATGTAAGTGAGATTGAATTATTGTAAACGACTATTCCACGCAAACAGATAAAACATTTGACAATTTTTTATTTTAAATTAACTTACTCGTCCATTGAATTTCTCAATTTTACTTTTTGTATACAGTTTCTTACTATAAAATTCCTTCTAATTATGTATATCATAGATATATTTATTATTAATTATGTAATATTTCACATATTATTGTTTAGTAACAAACTGTTATTTTGTCTAGTTAAACCTTTAGTTTTGTGTTTATGTTTTAATCAAATTAATAAATAGTAATGTCTTTTACTTTACAATTTTTATGTCTTCAAATTAAAAGACAGTCCAAAACTGTAGGGTACGATACAATGGGTATTATTTAAAATTTTCTATGCAAAAGGATTGTAACTTCCAATGCAAGTTTTTTACCGTTAAATAGGCATATTTTTAGAATTGTAATTAACAAAAATGTCATAATTTGAGCTTCTGATTACCAAAAAACCTAAAAAATGGATATTATATCATAAAAGAACACAAATTAAATCAGCAGCTTTCATTAATTCTATCCAATCACATTGGTAGGTTATCCCAAATGTGTGACCTTGTTTAAAACACTCTCCTGCAAAAATTACATTTGCGACTTAAATAATGGTATCGATATATAAAAAATTAAAGTGTTTAAATCCAAAAAACAAAAGATTCTACAAATATAATAGTACTATCAAAGTTAGTGGCTAACTTTATGAATTTTACTAGCCTCAACGATGAGTGGTATTTGCTTTAACTATAGGCAGACAGTTTCTCCAATGAGGAGAAACAAATACATCATTTTGGAGGAAAATATTTAATATAAAAATATTAATGTAATAAATATCGTAATTTAAAAGTTATTATCATGCACTTTCATCATTAGCAGCATATGGAAAAACAGATGTTTAAAGAGGCTTCTCAAAATCTCAAAAAGCTATGAAATCATCATCTTGAACAAACCACAGATACAATTCTAATTATTTCAGGTGAATTGAAAAATAATTGTGATAACTGTGTACATAAAGTGCAATTCCACAAATGATGTTTATAAATTAGTAAAAAATACTCATCAGAAATATACTAAGTATTTAGAGGAACGAAAGAAGAAAATAAAAAAGGAAGAAGAGAAAAAGAAGCAAGAAGAAAATAAAAATTCTAGAATTAGAAAAGGATTTGAAGCAAATTCGACAAAAAACAAACCAGCTGTACAGTTACTTGACAATGCAAATGATAAATTACAAGAGGGCCATGAAAAATAATAACATTATATATGGAATAATAGATGCTGTTCAAAAATGTTAGCTGATGCTTATCAGCTTTAAGGAAAATGGTAAATAATTATAATAGTGATTTAATAATTTTTTTTTCAACGAACAATATGAGATAATTTTGATCTTATAGCCTTTTGTTTTTAAAATAAAAATTTTTTATTTGTTTTAATAAAAAATAGTTTATGGACTATTTTGTCATTACGTGTAATTGAACTCATTACATTGCCTAGGACATGCAATCTCAATTTTTTTAAAATAATTTATATTTTATTGTGGTCAATTGTTGCTTGAACCATTGACCACAACAAAACTTAAATTACAAATTATTTAAACAAAAAAATTCAAAATTTCTTTAATGTTATTACGTAGGAAATATAATGATGAGTTCAATTATCATAAATAAGTCAGCACACAATTACACATAATGACAAAATAAGGGCATAATCTATTTTTTACTTTCTTTTACCCTATATGAAATATAGGTAAAAGAGAAAATATTGTTTTCAACCAAAATTTTCGATGTCTAAAGTAATGGTTGCGAACAAGATATAAAAATGAAAAATTATATTTAAGTTTTTTATTTTCCATACATAAGACGGCAAGAATTTAGTCAAAATGAATGACCGCAAGATTTTTAAGTTTTTTGCGATTTTCTCGAAAACAACTATAAATTTTTTTAAAAATTTACTATGGTTCTTATGTCTATGATGTACTTTACATAAACTTAATGATTATCCTAAAAAAATTGGTTGAAACAAGTTGTCTGAGAAAATCTCTAGAGTTAAGCAGTGTTTTACGTGCCCAGTAACTTGGATGGGTGACTGTTTCAATTATCATCCCCAAAATAAATGTAACTAATATTTTAATTATATGTGGACATTGCACATTTCTATATCTATGTACGTAAGAGGAAATAGCGTGTTGTCTCACACCAGATTTTTATTAGAGCAAATAGAAAGAACTTCTCTTATAATATGAGAGTTGCCTTTTAAGTAGTTACAAAACTAGGAAAGAAAACAAATTTTTTGGAACAAACTGTTTTATTGTTTTTCAAAATATTCACCTTTAAGTTTTAT
>JAHWXV010421747.1:0-15769 GCA_024586415.1 Phrixothrix hirtus
GCAGAAAATCTCCAATATGTATATAATGTCAAATTCAAGGCGTTAGATATTTTTAATAGACATTTTTATACAAGGTAATTGATGAGCCTGCCTGATTTGTGTCAAACAGAAAAATGCGTTATTTGATGAAATCTAAATAAATTTCATGTTGCTTGCCCAATGAGTACAAAAGAAAACAAAAATTGTAGTTTTAGCTTTTGAAGAAACAATTTTAGGTCGCGGTTGTCTATTATTATCCTCAGTACCTTTATTTCTAAAATATGGAAAAAAGTAAAAAAAATATTTACAGAAAGTTGAAGAATAGAAAGCAATTAGTATCGTCTGGATTTATCATTGCTTCAGATACGAGAAGTAAGCAAATGAAGTTACTGTAAAAAACTACTGTTGCGTTGACCAGCCTGGACAGGGATTTTTTTACGGACAACTGCAAATTATTGTCTGATACCAGATCTTCAATTGTTAGACGCCAAATAAAAATTTTTAAAACTATTACAGGTAAATGATGGAAGGTTCTATGAAGACCTTTATATTTTAGCGGTTTTTCGGTCAAAAAGGAAACGAGGTTCAGAAATAATAGTAGTATGATTGAATCGAGTATTATGGCCGAATGAATGATACTCTGCAACAATCGACTTCTAAATGTATTTCAATTTAACACTACGTTCATGTTCAGTAATACGAGTATGGATGAAACGGCCAGTTTCCCCAATATTTATGTGTTTTGTTAGAAGAAAGTACATTTCGTAGCTTACCAATGGAAAACATCTCGTCATAAAGTAGTATTTAATCAGATTTCTATTATTCACAAACTTTACACCTTTTTTGAAAATAATCTTCTGACAATATTCGTAACAACGGCTTTGCAATCTCCTTCTTTGGTATCTATTCTGCGAAGATATAATGTCAGATAATCGGTATATAGAAACACTTTGACCAGGTCAGTTAATCGCAATGATTTTCGCCGATTACAACCGTCGTTGATGCACGTCATTTTAAATATACATAGAAAAATTAAGTAAATCCTTAACAGAAATTTATTTTAGTAAATATACAGGATGTCCGCGATATAAAAAGTATTATTTAATACACGAGTACCCAAGCCCTTTGTGAATATAAATATGTACGAATTTTTAATTTAACGTAAAAAAAAGTTTTCGTAAAATTTCGCGTAACAATCTATCATGCATGCAAACCTGTAATATCCGTATCATGAAACGTATTTAAAAACATAAATATGACTGTTTTGTTAACATAATATCATGTTACCTTCACTATTAGAGTACTTTTTCGAGTCAAGGTCGCCAGTTGTTTTAATAAAAATAGTCGAACGTATTTCTGTAAATCATCTAAGTTTGCTTGTATGTGGTAAAACACTATTGCTTATTAATTATAACTATTTACGCATTAATTATTAAAAACTAATTGGATAAATACCTTAAATTAACATACAGAGTCCATTATGAAAGTAATTCGCATGATTTTATTGTGAAGCGACTATTCATCACGGCGAGGTAAAATGGGTCGGGAAATGTGGTGGGGTGTCTGCCCCTCCAACGCAGCTGGTCGCCAGTTTGCTCCGAGAAGCCTGAGTGGAAAAACGTGCTTGCGCGTGAAGTGTGTTTTTCGACTTTGTAACACGGCGCGATGGAGCATTCGTTTGAACAACGATACGCCATCAAGTTTTGCGTGCAGCTTGAAAATAATGCAACCGAAACATTCCAGATGCTTCAAGAGGCCTTCAAGGACGACTGCATTTCAAGGAGAGCCGGGAAGAGGTCGCCGACGAACCCCGTTATGGACGCCCAACAACGGCCAGAACCGACGAAAACGTGAATCATGTGCACGAAGTTTTGCGTTCCGACCGTCGATTGAGGAGCCATCAAATCGCAGACACCCTAAACATGTCCACATTTGCGGTACATGGGATAATGACCGAGAATCTCCAAATGCGAAAGGTCTGCGCGAAGCTTGTGCAGAAAGTGTTGACGGAAGACCAGAAAGAACTTTGAGTTTCGCACTGTCAAGAATTGTTGGATTTGATTCAAAATGAACGGGACTTTATTAACTCTATCGTAACCGGAGACGAATCCTGGATGTTCAAGTACGACCCAGAATCGAAAAGACAGAGCAGCAAGTGGCACACAAAATCATCCCCCCCCCCAAGCAAGCGCGAATGAGCAAGTCTCGCATCAAAACGATGCTCATTGTATTTTTGACGTTCGAGGAATCGTCCATTTTGAGTTTGTAGCGCAGGGAGAAACTGTCAACTCAGCCTTTTACCTGAAGGCGTTCAAGAGATTGAAACGCCGGGTTGCACGCGTAAGGGCTGACATCAAAGACACGATCAAGCTCCGCCATGATAATGCCCCCAGCCACACGACCTTCATCGTTACCAACTTCCTGGGCCGGAGTAACACCCCGGTGGTCCCCATCCCCCTTACAGACCGACTTGGCTCCGTGCGACTTTTTTTGTTTCCCCGACTGAAGAGAGAGCTGAAAGGAAAGCATTGAGAATCCGTGGAAAACATCCAAAAGCATGTTACAACGTTCCTAAGAGAAATTCCCGTCGAGGAATTTCAAGGTGCCTTCCAGGCGTGGCGGACACGCCTCCGCAAGTGTATTTTAAGCATTTGTACCGGTAAGATCAATAAATCTATTTTTCGCAGAAAATGCGCGTTACTTTTATAATGAACCTTGTAAGTTTTATTAACATTAAATTGAATGAACATAATTTTAATGAATATAAATTACACAAAATTTAAATGAAATTCATTTATCGTTTAGATTTTTAACTATTTTCACAAAATTTAAATTATACACAAAACAGGCGAGACCAAATATTAATAATATGAAGATATTTTTTATCAAGAAAATTTAACGCCGTGTTAAAGCAGTTTTGTAAAAGTGAGTTATTCGTTTAAAACCTAAATTATTTTTAATCTTTTGGCAAAAAATAATTTAAATTTACATTAAATTTAGTTCATGACAGCAATTTATTTGAAATGTAACGAAAACGTCACGATCGTCTTTAAAGGGTTAAAAATAGCTTTTAAATTCAGTAATACAAATGTAGACATATTAAAAATCGTATCAAACTTTGTTTTTATTTTAATGAAATTACAAACCGCTATAAATTTTAAGAAAAACATAAAACTTTTTATTTTAAACGGTAATAAACGTATCGAGTATTTATAATAATCGACTGATGGTTATTCATTAATGGTCAGTGGCTAAAGATATATGCCCGACCAGTTATTTCTTGTTCAATACAGTAGCCCAAGTTAAAAAGCAGGGACGGGTTGAAAACTTTAATTGCAAATATTTCGAAAACTATGCAATTTGGATATATAGTTTATAGGCGTTTTTGGTCGCGCGTATTAAAATATGTCTGCTGTTAAAGAAATGTGTTTTCTGTCGCAGACACCCTGTATCCAAGTTGTCGCTTCCATAAAACTTCTTTCGACAAAGGATCGCAATTCCTATAGCCCATAAAACTTTAAAGAAATGTTTAAAATGGATTAAAACTCCAACGTGAGAATTTAAACGAGCATTCTGAAAAGGTGAGAACTAAGTGAGAAATACATACTTTAAAATGTATCTCCAATTGGTAAATTAACATGTAACAATGGATTGGCACCGAAAGGACTGAAAGGATACACTGAGAATTACGCGGCGTCTTCTTCGTTATGGCGCAAGTGAGTTAAGTACGGTTTAAATTACCTGCAAGTTTATGTGTGTATATGTACACACACTAAGTGATCTTCGAAGATATTCTACAAAGAATGGGAACGATAAATGATCCGAAGATAAGTTGCTTTCCAAAGTACAATTTGGTCCAGATATATTAAATAAATAACAACTTCCCAATACAGGCTGGAAACACTAAAAGTTGATGCCGCTTGGAAGATATCAAATCAAAATCTACCAGCCGTTTGAGGATAGACGTATAAACATAAATTAATATAGCGCAATTAAAATTATGTGGACAATTTTGGATTCAGTTCTCAGTACATAAGAATACTTTCACAAAATCTAATTCATAACTATTTTCAAATACTTTTGTAGTACTAGATTGTAAGATTTAAACAAAGGATTATCTCGCACCTGTTACATCCAAATTCTAATATTCACCAAAAAGCTGGTTTCATTTAAATATAACAAGTGCGGGTCAACGTAAATTTGTTGCAAGCATTTGTACAAAATTAAGAATGTTTAAAACATTATATATGTTTATTTTTTATTCTTATTAGAAACATCAATTATTAAAAATAGATACTTTTATTAATTTTACTGGAATACAAACAAACGTATCCAAAAATTTCAAGTAAAAATAATCTCTGAGGCTATTGCTTTTGTAACAAGTAACAAGTATAAACCAAGAATTATTACAAAAAGTAAATTTTAATTTACTATGATTGCATGCAACAATTTATAATACCGCCAGCTCGAGTAAGAATCAGTAATTCGCTCATAAGCAGTTGCAGGCTACGCCGATCTCAGTTTCCATTTTTCTTTAATTATATGAAGTTTCACCTATGCGTTAATTAACATATTAGGTTACTGACGATATCATTTCTCAACGAACGTGTAAAAAATAAATAGATACCACTTGAAATTGCGCCACTGGAATTTGAAAGCCTTAAAATATTCATATAATTAATTAATTGTATACTCCAATATTAGTTACTCGTTGTTTGCGCCAGCTGTGTATATTTAATTTATGCTTTGAATCTATTTATATATTTACGTATTTTTAATTCGCATTTTTAATTTTGTACATTTTTCTTGAACGCTTCCAAAAAGCTTAGTATTTTAGTTCTTACTGAACGTCGCTCAATTCGCGACCCCCCACTTTCGTTGCATTCAAAACTGCAACCGTTCTTAGCCGTGTTTCGGTGTTAAAAGTATAAGCACCACTCAATTATTATTCTCATGTAGGTGTTAAAAGTAACATCACCTCATGTCGTTTCTGTCGTTCATTGTCAACAAAGGCGTTATAAATCAAATCCCAATTGTGTTAATTACAGCATAAAATAAATTCATTTCGTGTCGTGTTGAATAATATAATTATTGTGCAACTTTCAATCTCCAGATATAAAACAAGACATCTGTTGTTTACAATCTACTTTGCAGTGATTGTAAAAATATCTTCTATCGTTCCTAGCTATCCAATACCTTAAATTCCTTTGTGTTTCCTACAACTAATTACAAGTTAAAGAAGTCATAGATTAAGGTAAGCAATTTACGTTTTTTTTATTTTCATTTCTTGTATCTTGTTTTATGTCAAATTGTAGTTATTTGCAACCAAATCTCAAATTCTCCCGTAACAAGCTTCGACAAGCTTTTAATTTATCGTGGTCCTTTGAAATATATGAATTTTACATAAACTTTGATTTAAATTGTACATTTTTGTGTGTATATGTTATTTTGTAAATTCCCCCAAATTTGCTACAAGATTAAATACGTTTACTTTAATAAACCCCTACCACGCCGTCTATGGATAACAGTCCCTCTTAAACTATCGAAGAGTTTAAAACTTGAATAAACCTCGCTGTAGTAAACTTTAATGACCTTTAGTTGATATAAAACGTTGTCAGGTTTACCGCACACTCGTCTTAAATCAGTTCTGCTTGTTTTCATGTATCTTATCTGCAAAAGCATTCACTTTGCATTTCATTGTTTAAAACTTACTTCCCCATTACTTAGTTTAGTTAAAACAATTAATAAAGAATTTTATGATTTAATAAAATTTATTAAGAAAGTGTCATTTAGTTAAATTTAAGGTCAACAATGTTATATTGGATTGAACGATAATTTCGTGCGTTCTTTTAAATTTAAAATTTTATTATATTAACAAAAATTAATAAAGCAGTTAATTAATAATATATTCCTCATTGCTATTTATAACTTCCTCCCAACGTTATATAGCTTTTAGATACCACGGTGGTAGAAATCTCGCGGTCTGGATTCAAAGAAATGATTCAACCAAATCCTTAATTCAATATCATTGTTGGACGAAAATCCGATCTGAAAAAATGAAAATCAGATGACTCAAAGTCTAAAGAATACAATGGATGTGGCAGCACTTCCTAGCCAAGCACGTTATTTTCGTCATATTTATGACGCTTTGAATTGTCAGATTCCAAAAGAACTCCATATCGGCGATCCGATCTTTTTGATTGAATTACTTCATTAACACGATTCATTTGTTTACTATAGACTTCCGCGTTCTCTGTTCTGTTGTTTTTAAGAAGCTTATAGTGGACTATGCTTTTCCAATCCCACCAGATGCACATCGTTCTTTTCTTTTCTTCATAATCACGTAAGGAGGCCATTATTCATTACCGGTAATGATTCGGTATAGAAATCTGTGCTAATAGCCACGAGTTGAGCGATGACGAGCGAACAAACCGGTGCGATCGTAGAACGTTGATTTTTGTTATTTTTACTCAAAAGATGTAGAACTCATCCGCCTAGCTTTTGGACCTTACCCATTAATTGGAGATGTAGAGAGGTGTTTTGAGTAAAGTCCATCTGCTATGCCAATTTTCTTGTTCTTTAACGTGGAAATTCGGGAATAAGCCAGTTCAATCGCTCCTCATTAAACGCATACGGTCAATCGCATGCGCCCTGTCCTTGAAATCGAAATCTCCGTTTTTGAAACGTGCAAACCGTTTTTGAGCCGTTCTTTTAGCCATGATATTATCGACATATAGCTTTGGAGGCCTTGGAACCTTGATTAGAAGCAAAGACGAGAAGGTGCCCAAAACATGACACCTCATTTTAAATCGATAAAAATCAACAAAATTTAAAACACATGAAAAAACCAAACACGCTACATTGTAGATCAAAAATTGTCCTATCAAATAGTATTGTAAATTTTATTTGTGCAATTTTAAATTAAAATAGGATCCCATGAAATTATCGTTCAAGCTCGATATGTAAAAAGAAAGTACTGTAACCAGGTAATTCATAATTCCATAATCTAAAATAAAAGTAGTTAACTTCAAATGAGCACATTCTTTTAAAAGTAAACCTTAGGATAGGATGCATTTTGTGATCATGAAATGCTATTTATAACTCGAAGGATATGATCACAAGAAATTACTGGCTGGTATACTTCACGGATTTCTTAGAAAGTGATCTGGAGAAATTAAGAGTTGTAGGCGCGAAGAAAGGACGGAGCATTTTTATATTTTCTCCATCCGATGGGAGGACAAATTAATAACTAATAGAAAGAGGGTTTGCGCGCGGACTTTCCTAGATAACGGATGTAAACTCGTGGTTTTTTGACTTTATGGAAACACTCTAATAGTGTTTGGAAGTATGTAGTCCGCTAAAATTGAGTCATTAAACTTTTGAAGTGTCTTTTATCAGTTACTGCCTACTGAGCGCGCGTTACTACGATTTTACTTTTCGAAATAAAATAGTTCACACGTGAAAAGTGAGAATTTTTATTTACGCCATCTTTGGTAGATCACTCGCTAAATGCGGTTCTATATACTTGTGAGTAATATGCTGTTGAATTGATTGGGGGAAAAGCTTCAACGCACCTATGTGAGTAATATGTTTTATTCCATTCCATCCTGATTACTAGGCGAACGTTAATGGAGCTGTTGGTTTCTCCCTACGCATATACTCTAACAGCGCGTTATATTTCAATTATTACTCGGACAAAAGTTAAACTATTAATTTGACAAACTCGGTGATAATTCTTTTGTTAGTGATATCAGTTACATAAATTTATTGAAACCAAGACATTTTGTTTCATAGCATACCTTTAAGTTTCTAGCCCATCATATATCACGTTTAAACAAGTATATTTATCTAGGTTTGGTATTACTTAATTTAATTGAAACCACGGATCTGAATATAACTGAGACCTTCATATGCATACGTACTCTTATTTTCTTTATTCTTAATCATTCTCCAGGTTAATTGATTCTTATCCATTTGCGTATCTCGAGTTTACAACATCTCTTCATTAAGTTCCAAATTTTATTGCAAAAATTGATCGCTTTTTATTTGGTTGTGAAAGCAATTTGTTTATTCTCATAAATTTATTAACATAATTAATTTTGTTATATAATTAATTTATCTTGTATATGAGAGGGAAGCAATAAGATTTCCTCGCCAGTAATTAGTTAAAAGGTTTAATTTAGTTGCAATTAAATTTAGTTTGTGGAGATCAACTTATAAGGGATATCAAAAGATGAATTAATTTATATGTACTCATATACCGAGGGGATACAAATAACATTCCGCCATCATTTCCATATCTTGTTTGAAGTTCACTTCATGGACACAAATACTTAACGAGGGCCATCATAACCGTTATAATGCATTAATTATGTACGGCGAAAGTCAAAAAGACTTGTCCATTATTTTAGTGCATTTCCAACTACCGCCAACCTGTTATCTTTAACTTATTTAGATTCATTAGGTAGCCCACTGCCTGGAGAACCTGTTTTCGCTTCAGCTAAGGCTGGTAAGGTGCTTGGTCACTTTTGACAACAGTGACTGGAAGTAGCGGCGCCCTCAATTCTCTACTTAGACTTGCCCTATATGGTGGTCGAACGCTTAATTATCGCGAACTCATCAACATACTCCACTTTGCGCGCTTGCTAGCATAACAAGACATTCCATTCTACGTTATCTGTCTCGTAACGTCATTTTGGCATCTGACACGTTCTATCTCTATGATGTTCCCCTTACAAAAGTGGGCGACATGTTGACATTCTGCCAAAACTTGACGCGGTTCCTGCCCCGAAATCATATTCCGTATATTGTTTTGGTTGTAAAATCCTTTGTTCTTAAACGGGAATACTATTCGATATCATAAATTGTTTGTGTTTTCCATAAGAATGTACCGACAGAAAAGAACTTCTGATTCACATTATGGAAAGATCGACACATAATTAATGGGCGAATAAAACTTAACTTTACATATAAATACCAGGTGATTCGAAAAGGCTGTTGTCTCATTTGGCGCACCGATGTGCGGAGTGCAGGGGGTATAATGCTAGAATTGTCGCTTGTTGAAACTCGAATCACCTTTTGTTACTATTTTTAGAAAAAACAAACTAACTCAGAAGGATACTTGCAATTAAAACTAGAATTTAAGCTATAGGTATCAAAATAACCAAGATTGCATGGTGCCAAAATTCAACTGAGCAATAATCTATTTGAATCGTTTGGTTTGTACGTTTTATTACACATTATTGTTTGTCACTTTATGGCTGTGTTGTCTTAACGAGGCAATTCTGTCAAAAAAACAAAGTCGAGTTGTTAAAAGATCAACAGTATTCAATGAAATCTAGGTGTGACTGCGCAGCCGTTTCCCCTACTTTCTATTGAAAATAAAATAATAGGATAATTTCTTATAAGAAATGAAATTGCGTCGTCCAATAGTATTGGTTAAGCAATGATTAGTTGAGGTTTTAGATACCGCCTGCTTTATTATACCGCATAAACCATGGTCTTTCTCTCAGCAAACCATAGTATCTGGAAAATATTTCTTACAAACTTAACACTTCAGTACAAGTTTGTCCCTCCTTCGAATATTGCAATAATTCCGGTAGTACGTCATAGTTATTATTTAATCCCAACAGAAGAAATTAGGACAAAATTGCAGATACTACAGAGAACTCCTTTGTAGCAAGCAATAGGATTATCCTAGCTCCAACTAGGGCGATTCGATTTTTTAAAGCTTTTGTGTATTCCGAATAACTAAATTTTTGGTATTAGACTAATATTTATAGAAGTGACGGTGTTTAAAGAATGACTAATTGTAAGTACAAATGATAGTAAAAAATAAATTTTGGATATTCATGTCCAAAAACTGTTGGAAAAATAATCGACATTTGTAACCCAAGCAAAAAGTTGTAAAAAATGCAGTATAAGACCAAAAGCAAACATAAGAATCCGGTAGCAAAAAAGAGAAAAATTAGCGCATATGCTGGTAAAGCTAACCCAGAATCTGAAAAGATAGAAGGGACGTTAACACGTCTCAATAGGCTTAGAAATAAAAAAGATTTTGAAAACAAATGTGTTTACCAATTTAGAGAAAATAACGGCACCAAGGCTCGTAAGTTTGTTGAAATTTATTCAATCGAAGGTGTCTTGAAGCATTTTAAATATGGATATTTTGGCATTAGGACACTGCTTAAAATTTTACTCTCTATATGATATGATTATCTGAAATTGCAAATTGTAGTTCTATACTCTTTACCTTAGTCACTGAAGTCTATT
This sequence comes from Phrixothrix hirtus, assembly GCA_024586415.1. Lineage (NCBI taxonomy): Eukaryota > Metazoa > Arthropoda > Insecta > Coleoptera > Phengodidae > Phrixothrix > Phrixothrix hirtus. The sequence goes on from JAHWXV010421747.1 coordinate 10,252, forward strand.
TGTACTTTCTCTTACCTATATGAAATATAGTCTAAAATTTTCAATGTCGAAATTTGAGTGGAAATGCACGTTTTCCGGTCCCCTGAGCCAGAAAATCATGTTTTTAAAAATTGGTCTGTCTGTATGTGCGTGTGTGAACAAAATATCTCGAAAAAGAAAAGTCGTAGATAAACGAAATTTTACATTTAAGTTTGTATCCCTTCTCACACGCGACTGCAACAATTTTACTAAAATCCAATAACCGGAAGTGCCACTATACTCTTGTCATTTTTTGGTTTTTTGAGATTTTCCCGAAATCGGCTACGACGATTTTTTTTTAAATTTATTGTATTTCTTAAATATTCAATGCACTTTCACATAATTAAGATGGTTTCTCAGAAAAATGCTCATAAAACGAGTAACCGGAAGTACTCTTACCATTAACTGGGAATAAAATAACTATGCAACTGAAAGTCCTAGATAAATGAAAATTTATATTTGGGGTCCTAAGCATCCTTGTATACTAAATTAAGAATTTGGTTAAAATCCAATAACCGGAAGTACAATTTTATTTCTGTTATTTTTAGGTATTTTCCGAATTTTTCGTTTTTCGCGATTTTCTCGAAATCAGTTCTAACGATTTTTTTAAATCTTATTGCAGTTTTTAGCCTTCCAATGAATGACCTTTCATATAGGTTATTTTATTTCACAGAAACATTTCCGTACATTGAGTAACCGGAAGTATTTTCACTGTTAACTCTAAATAAATAACTATGAAACTAAAAATCCTAGTTGAATGAAAATTTATATTTGTGGTCATAACTACCTTTGTATACAAAATCAAGAATTTGGCCAAAATCTAATTACCGGAAGTTCCACTTTATTTCTCTCATTTTTAGATATTTTGTGAATTTTCTGTTTTCACGATTTTTTTTAAACATAATATTATTTCTTAGCTACCTAATTTAGTTTTATATTAACCAAGGAGTTTCTCTAATAAATTTTTGAAAACCGAGTAACCAGAGGTACTTGCAGTATTAGTTGTGAACAACATATCTTAAAAACAAATCATTATATGGAAATGAAAAACCATATTTAAGTTTTTATCGTCTGTGCATGAAATGGCAAGAATTTAGTTAAAATCTAATGACCGGAAGTGCTACTTTATTCTTGAGATTTTTAAGATTTTGCGATTTTCTCGAAAACGTCTTCAACAATTTTTTTAAAACTTGCTACGGTTCTTATGTCTTTTATTTGATTTTACGTGAACGTGGCGGTTTCACTGAAAAAATGAAATGAAACGAGTTATCAGAGAAAATCTCTAGAGTTAAGCAGGGTTTTGCGTGTCGAGTAAATTGGATGGGTGACCATTAGAATTATTGTTTCCAAAATAAATGTAAATAATATTTTAATCATTTGTGGACATTTGCATATTTATATATCTAGGTACGTAAGAAAAAGTCGTGTGTTGTCTCACACCAGATTTTTTAGTTTTAGACGATTTACATCTCACTTATTCGGTGTCAGATACTTTCTGTAGCACAGAATATAAATAGGATGACAATGTCTGTTTTGCTAAATCTATACAGTCTGCTTTTAGGCTTACTAAACGTCCTTATTAATTTTATGAAGAATGCCTAGGTGGTCAAAACGCATTAAGAGATTCCAGAACCATTTATCAAGCCGTCAAAATCTGATAAAAATTAATTATAATTAAAGATTTTCAAAATATACTCGCCTTTGGTAAGCTGGAATCAGCAAAATTTTCAGTTGACATTTAAAATTTCGATTATTATTTAAGAGGCTGAAGTCACCTGCCATGGTATCCCACTGAGACTTCATTTTGTCGGTATGCGGTGAGATGGATCAATTTTAAAAGTTACGAGGCCAATAATTTAACAACGCCTCGAATCTTTAAATAAAATAAGTCAAATACTTAACTTATTCAACGATATAAATTATTTTATTACTCAAAACTAATAGGGAAATACAAAAACAAGATTCAAATTAAATAATTATATAAGCATTATTAAATTCCAATGGAGCTAACAACAGAACCAAATTCTAACATGGATTCCAGAAATGAAGACAAAATACCACAAATATAGACAAAATTCTACAATGTAAAATACCTAATAAATAACGCCGAAATATGTAGCGGAATGAGTGTCCGATCATTTATCTTAAAAGGCGATAGTGGCGCCGTCTGGCATTTGTTTTAACCACTGTCCCGCCCTCTGTCCCTATATTATCATAACTATCCTATTCTTAAGACGACTCATAAGTAACCCAAACAATTTTCTTAAATTAAATGGCGAAAATAATATAAAATGTTCTAGAGAAAGGTTAATATCTGTGATGCCCTCGTTTATTACAATTTAGAATACTTTAATTTTATTTTCTAAAGCTTAATTTATGTACATAATTAGTGTTTAGATTACCTATGGAAAATAATTTCTTAGTTTGTTATTTAGTTCGGATAATTAAAAAAATAATTTATTCAAACCGGGGGTTAAATATGCGGTAATGTACAATTAAATCCACCCTTAATTTAACATAATTATGTTACACTTGTTACGTTCGTGCCTTTTCATTAATAACATTTGATTTACCTTAGATCTAACCATTGATTCCGAACTATTCATGTTCGATGACGTCACTAGACGGGCCAGAGGTTAACTAAAATAGGCGTAAGTGAAATTTTATGACAAATTCACAAAAACGTAGAACTTGACGTACTATTAATTACACATAACTAGAGCAAGATTAATATCAGCGATCTCGATGGATTTTTTAAACCCAAAACACTACGTAATTATTAATAATGATGACTAATTGGATCCTAATTTCCAAATACACTTTGGAGTCGATCGAGCTGGATTTCGTCAAATAATTTTGACGGGGAAACAAAAGAAAGTGCATCAAAATAAGAAATGGAAAAGAATTTCGCCCCGATCAATCGTCTCCATACCGTAATCCGATATCTGTTTTTAAAAGAACGCAAATCAAAATTCATTCCTTCCTTTGAAGCGGAAAATTAAACAATTGCGACTATAGGACTAATCCATTGTTCTCTCTCTCTCTCTCTCTTTCTCTCTCTCTCTCTCTCTCTGTCCTAATATAGGTTATGTTTAGTTAAGAATATTGCGGTATGATGGACTAATTTGAACTGATTTATTTTTCAAGGAAAACGAGAACAATCAAGATTGTTTAGTGCAATTCTCTATTCATGGAATTTTATCTGTCAGCCCTTTTCAATGAGGTAATTTACCTGTAACTTTAAAATGTAATTTGTTTGTAGGCTACTAATTGTTTATGTAAAAAATGATAGTTAGTTAAACCTTTAATTTATAAAATTTTAACACTAGGTTAACACGTTCAAATAATAGTTAAATTAGGAACTATAACAAATACTGCAGCTTTATTTATTTACCATTTAAATTGTCTCCTCAGCTCAATGGGACCTCCTTCGAGGCATACTTTTTGTATAATGATAGTCATATGGACGCCAATTTTCTAAAGTTTGTTTAATTTATTATTCGCATGCCTCTCGTCCTGACCTACCCACTTTTATTTTAAATTGCTCATAAGTACTGCCATATTTGATTTGTCAACCATCCGTTTCTCCTTCTGTCTTATGATTATAATACTACTACGTGCTTTTACGTGACTCTTTTCGCGTTTCCAATTTATCCAAATATTTTTTCGTAAGTAGTTTGAGTGGTATTGTTCTTTTTTGAGAATGTATGGTGGTTTTCCAAATGATGTCAAACTAATGCGTGCTCTTTTACTTATTTATGCTGGTTGAATTTCATTGCTTGATGTGACTGTTTACCCATGAATTTAATAACTTCTGGATTTTTCGTACGCGTGTGTGCGTGCGTAGGCGTGGGTGTGTTCAAGCTTTCGGAGTACATAAATACCGAAAGGGCTGGATCGATAGTTTTGAAAAAATCTAGCGCAAATATTTGGAGTTTACACTCCGTCACCATTTTGTCCGCATTACAAGAATAAAGGAATATCAGACATCATTTTCAATCTAAGTCGTTTTATTTCATTTATTGTCGTAAGAAAAAATCAGCATCACCGTTGTAACATTTTCGGAGCTCGATATGAAGCGCATCCGATCTCGGTCAGTGTAGTGATAATTGTGTTTCTTTAACTCCCCATGGTGATTAAATCATTTTAAACATTTATTGACACTCTGAAATTTTAAAAAAAGAAACTATCGTAACAGTTGTCAAAATTTAAAGTTCCAATTTATTTATTTAAATATTTATTGTATCTTATAATTAAGCAATTGCGAAATTTAAACTCTAATTGATGTATGCGGGAGGGTTTCTTGAACCTTGCGACACGGAGGTAGGCATTGTCCTGCAAGAAGTGTTGGTTATATTAGGCGCTACATTCTATCCCTTGTTCAGCGATAGCTGATCTGCCAAATTGCCGCGGATGAATACAAAAGGAGACCTATTTGCAGGAGAAATACAAACTTATATCGTAACTTCTGTAGTTCAGTGCATGTATCGCATTTTTCTGTAGATCTCCTTCAAATCTATATCTATATAAAATTAAAATGTATCGCTGAATATCAGTCTAGACCACTCCAGGTGTCAATGTAGCCTTAACCAATCCCATTTCAAACATCATTATCGATTCTGTATTTCATTAATTCATTTTTTGCCCTAGGTTTCTCTTCAGTATGGTACCTTACATTGCCTATTTCAGGCATAACGGTGGTTTAGTTTCAGTTAAAATAGTTTCCGACTTCTAGGAAACCAAAAAGTTGGCCTCTCTTGAACTCATCCATTTGACGGTAACTTTCCTGTTGCCTCTTACTACGTAAATGATTATCTTAATTATTTTCTAAATCAAGGTGCGTAATTGAATAACGCTGTATTCTATATATATATATATATATATATATATATATACTTCAAGTTCGACTTCAACTATTATCACGAGAAGTCGTAGTTAAAACCAAAAATAAACGTCTTGAAAATGACAGGTGGCACTCTGTCGAAACGTCGCCACAACAAAAACTGTCCTATATATATGTATGTATATAATTTATATATATAAAGTTAACTTTTTAAATTTACCTATTTGAGATAATTATTTTCTAAATGTATAATTTTTGACAAGTATTTTAATACATATTAAAAATTTTCTGCAGCGGCTGCTAAAAGTAATCTTTGAATAGATAATAATGCATGCTAGGTTGTCGGTGTGAAACTGGCAAATCACACAGGCTCATCAATTACCTTGTATAAAAATGTCTATTAAAAATATCTAACGCCTTGAATTGACATTATATACATATTTGACATTTTCTGCTATCAAGTCTGTAGGCATCGGTAGCTCAGTTGGTTAAAGCATGTGCCATGTAAGCACAAGGTCCTGAGTTCGAGCCTCAGCCAATGCAGAAAATTTTTAATATGTATTAAAATACTTGTCAAAAATTATACATTTAAAAAATAATATATATATATATATATATATATATATATATATATATATATATATATATATATATATA
>JAHWXV010421798.1:0-11000 GCA_024586415.1 Phrixothrix hirtus
GGGTTATCCTACCAAATATTGAATCACAATATTTTTTCTTCAAAATTATGCTTTTTTTCCAAGTAGTGGAACTTTATGATGATGTACGATTTTGAATGTGACATTAATTACTAGAGTAGGTTAAGTTTTCTATATTTCTAACTAATAAAAATAAAAATTATAAATTACATTTTTATTTTACATGATTACAAATATTAAATACAATGCAAACATATTAGGTGTTCATTGTAACTAACTCCAAAATATAGTTTATACATGAAATTAATTTGGGAGAATAAGCGTACGATTTTGATTGTGAGCGACTGTAGATGTTTCCACCACTAAAATGGGGACGAGATTTGTTGATAGCCAGTAACAATTCATCCACGCAAATCATTGATTTAATATATGATTTTCGACGATATTGTAGAATTGAGCCTTTCAGGATACGATTCATCTTTGGTAGATTAGTGGCCCACTTGTAACATTACAAGCAATAAATCTTCTCTTTAAATAAATAAGAAAGGAAGAGCATAAAATCTTTAAAGTCGTATTTTCGAAATGTAGAAGTGAGCTTGCAGAAAAACATTAATATAATTTAATAATATTTACTTACAATTTTCAATTTCAAGTAACAAAGTTATTTTTAACACAATTTAATCAAAAGGGGAAACTAGCTAGTCGATCCCTTCAATTATTACTAATGTATTAAAAATTAAAATAAATATTTGGGAACATACATAAAAGTTAAATAGAAGATAAGAACGATAATTTCATTGCTTATGATAACGTATAAAAATATTTAAGTAAATTTTAGAGAAAATGACTCGCAGATCAAAAATTTATATTACGTTACATTCCAAAACTGAAAACAATGAATTTAATAACAATTCTAAATTTTAATTTTACTTTACGTTACAATAAGTAGACATCCACTTATCCGTGTTATTTTCGGCTCTCGAAGAGTAGCCTTGTCATTTGTTTTTTTGACTCGGTTTCTTAAAATATGGAAGATTGGAGCTGTTCTATGAGTTTACCCGAATATGAAATTTAATTAACTTTCTTCTAAAACCCGAAAAAGCAGCCCCACGTCACTATTTTATTCATGTAAAACTACAAAGAACGTCGATGCAACAAAATAAAAACTTACCAAAGCCATGGGAGCACAGGCTTACAAAATTCACAAAATACTTTAATTCAATAAATATAATATAGCTTTTAAAGGTACAAACACACATAGCCGGGACGTGCCCGGACCGGAGTAGTGCCGTTACTCCGTGGAAAAATTGCACCATTGAATTAAACGGATTCGAGACACGTGTCTCAATCCCGTTTAATTCAGTGGTGGAATTTTTCCACGGAGTAACGGCACTGCTTCGGTCCGGGCACGTCCCGGTTATGTGTGCTTCTACCTTTAGTAACACGAATCATAATTTCAATTATACTGCACTGCCGATGATTGAAGAAAATAAAATTCCCAAAGTCAGCATAAAATAAGTTGATATTGCCGCCATGCTGTTCGATGGAAGCTTAACACAGAACTTGAAAAATACTAGCAGAACCATCTATTGACTATTGGTTATACAAAAATTTTTGGTGAGAAGCCTTAGAATTGTTCATTTTATATGTACTCCGATGACAGTTTTCTTGGCTTTTCACTTGTGCCAAATTTAAAAAATTCGCGCCGTTCATAGGAGGAATCTTCATTATTTTATTTATATCAGAACATGAAATTTACAGGGCGACAAATCGCATACGCTAAAAAAATAGAATTTATTTATTTAAATCTACACTAAATAAATAAAACTAAAAAAAATCGAATAAACTAATATTAAGATTCACATTACCAGAAACACGATATAGGCAACTAACAAAACATTTTTGGCATGCACTTTCAGTGCAGTTTGTGAAAACAGTATCTCTGCAAACATCGTTCACCGGTTAATACATTTACTCCCTTTTTCAGCGCGTGCTAATAAAAGTTTATAAAATCAATTCTTTCGAGGCACACTCAGAAACATGCCAAATTTAACATCTTAATTTCTGTAAACCTACATTCAGTGATAAGCTTTGACAGATATAAAGACAAAATCTTGTTATTTCAACTGCAATTATATTTACACATAAATTTACTCGATTTTATAAAATACAATCAGAATAAAAATCGCTTGCTCCTGAAGAAAGAGGGACCATCAGCGAACTTAATCACCATGGCGCATTTGAGATACAATCAAATGGTACATTATTGTGGTAAGTAGCTCGCACATGTGAGGATTGTATCAAAAATAATAAGCAACGTTTGTTAATGTATTAACAATTAGAGAAAATCTTAATATAATTCAATAAATTCCTATATTTGTTCTATTTTTTCACATAATCACCACCACGATCGACGCAACGTTGTCACCACTCCACGAGTTTAAATATTTCGGCCTGGTAAAACACCGTCTTGGTTGTTCCCAACGAATTTCTCATCGAAATCTTCATAATACTATTTTAAATAGATGGGTAATTATTGGGATTTAAATTAGAACCTATAATGTAGTTGTACATTTTCCAGACGTATTTACTAATCTTTTCCAAAGTTGACCGAATCACGCTTGCGTAGTTATGTTGAGGAATAACCATCGTTTTCATTGAAGGCTTTTCACGAATTTCCCTCTTTAGCTTCTGTAAGATTGTACAATATCTATCCGCATTTATTGTTTCTCCTTTCGGTAAAAAATTCACCAGAAGTCAATCTTGTGCATCTTGGAAAACTATCTCCGCTGCCTTGCCAAGAAAAGGCGCAATTTTAGTCTTTTTGGTTGGGCGTTTGGTTTCAGCATCGCAATCATAGAATTAACATTCATCCGTTGTCACAGTATTGTCCCAAAACTCATCGCTTTCTTCAACAGACAACGAAGTAAGTTGGAACACACTTCCAGATGCGTTACTTTGTGTTCATCAGTGATCTTGCGATATCCTACACTACTGAAACTTTAAACTGAGCAGATTCAAATCTGTCGTCCTTTTTGAAACTTACTACTGTTTTGGACGCCCGTTTCTTGTATTTCCATCTTTGAAATGCTTTATCCATCTTTAAACAGTGTTTACATATACGAACCATCGCAAATTTCTTTTTATACGAGGATGTTTACTACGTCGTTTAAATAGTAATAGTATTTAATTTAACTGTTTTAAAACTTCGTTTTCAGGCAGTTTCAACCTGTACTTAAGACAGTTTCAATGAATTTTTCAAAGGAATTAAGAATTTACCTAATCATATTTTGTTTATATTTCTTTTATGTAATCGTGGGAAAAACCAGGTTAAGTTTAAACAAATAGTTTATTAATAATCAAACAAATATTTAAATTGTAATGAAACCGTAATTATGACAATTACGTAAGCTTCAGGCTATTAATTACTTACTTAAATAATTTTTCAATGTGGAACTACCAATAAATGGAAAAATAAAATTTTAAAAATTGTCTTTAAATAAAACGGATGAATCAAAATCTTATTAATTCACTCACTGATATAATCTTTATACTTACATATGGTGTACATTTTGTACGATATAATTCACGTAACTTGTAGAATCTGGGTCTCGCAAAGAATTTCTTTGGTGCGGTTCCTTAAATTAATTTGGTGAAAGTTGCTACCCAATTGAATCTGGTCTGGGTCGTGTCAGTTACCCTTTTGGTATTTTTAAATAATGATGTAGTTGGACTCCTATCTTGAACTTGATAGTGAGATATTTTAAACAGCAAACCATTTTTCTACCTTTACGCGGCACTTGCACTGGACATTTGTTTTGATTACCTAGTAGATTGAAACTGGAACCCAAAAGAACTCCATTTCTGGTAATGTTGGGTCTTATATTCACTTAGGGTTTTTATGGCAACACATTTTATAAAACTTGTCTTCACCAATCCTGTGTATTTATTCAAAAGTATGTTTATTCATTTTTATTCGAAATTAGTTGTTTCCCACGATTTGTTACAAATTTTATTTTACAATTTTTCTGGTTATTTTCCATGCATGCTTATTTATTACGGGTTTTAAAACTTTATTACCGCATGTCTGAATTTTAAGAATTTGATCCCCGTCGGCGTCTTAAAGCTTATAAACTTTAATCACTTCTTGTACTTTTATGAACATTAATTTTAAGGAAATATTTTAGATTTATCTTTAGTAATTGATTTCTTATGTTGATTATGTGTTCATTAATCATTTAATTAATGTGTAATGAACAAGAAATTCTGCGACAGAACGCCGTCGGAATAATGTATTAATGTCTGACATTTTTAATAAAATAATTGTGCAAACCTTACTTGTGATATTTTATTTCCATCCGTTAAGTGAGACGGTACAAGATATGTGGAATGCTTTTGCTATGTAGCCGAATGTCGTTAATTAGTTTTAATAAATTAGAAAAAGGTCATCAACAACAGCAATGGTTTTATCTTAAAAGAACTGCAATTCATTTTTTCTAGACGTGATTTTGGAAATTCCGTGGTTTTGGTGCAATTATATTCAGTTATGACCCTGCACTATCAATTCCTTTTATATATTCTATTTTTAATGTAAAATGGCAATAATACAACTTTTGTGCTACTAAATTCTCAAATTTTTCATCATCTTTTTTAATCGCAGTTCTACTCGCCGTTAGACTTTGAATCTTTCAGAATGGTGGAGAACACAACGTTTAAAACTTTCTTGATGATGATGATTAAAGAAACTCAAAATGGTACTAAATTGTAAAATGCTATGCGTAAGCGATTCATATATAATTCTTGAATCTTCTCTAAATAATAGTAAACTATGGCTCGATAGATGAAGCAGAAAGTGGAAACAGGATCGACATTGATGTATTTCTAAAGTGACAGATGTTAAAATCATTAGAAGTATTATAGAACATTCGTTGGAAAAAATCTGTTTCGCCGATGAAAGTTTTTGTTGATGATCGTAATAATCCCATCTCAAGGATTAATCAATGGAATATCGATAATTAAAAGAAACATCAAGAAAGATTAAGCTGATTTTTGTCTATCAAAAAGATAAATACGCTATTTTGGAATGTAATGGTTGCTGAAAAATACACTTTTGTGTGAAAAGCAGCGTATAAAAAAAGTAAAGAACTTGTAATGCCATTACTTGTTTATCCATAAAACCACTGATGCGCTTCACGCAACTAAATCGATTTATTCCATATAGTTTTCATAAAAAGATATTGGGTGTAATGACTAACTGAAATCTGTTGTGCTGTGAAAAGTATCTAGGCTTGATTATTACTGAAAAATATGAAAGGATGTAAATTTTAAAATATTAGCATAGTTCAAATATTCTTTTTCTCGTCGAGGTATAATAAATTCTAAACTAAATGCGATGTAAAGTTAATTAACTCCCAGCGGAAACATGGAGTTTGATAAAAAAGAAAGAAGAACATAGACCAGATAAATGGGAATCGAAATTATTATGTAAAATTTATAGCCCAATAAAGGGAATGAGAAATACAAGAACAAACCAGAAATTGACGAATTATTTAATGAGGAGAGCATATTAATGGAGATAAGAATAAACGATTAAGTAGATAGAGAACATATTTAACATATAAACAAAGAAGTACTAAGAAGCATATAAAAGGAAATTGAAAGGAAACATCATCAAAATAATGGATGACCATGGTAACTATAGATACGGAAGAACTTGGGGTAGACAATTGAAAACAAAGGCATGGTAGGAAAGAATTATGAATACTGTAAAAATTTGACAGAACACAACCAACCCTTTCGAAACATTGCGGTTAACAACCGCATTTTTTGTAAAATGCAGGTTATAGGACATCAAATTTTTTAATGGACCACTAAACCAGAAGAAGAAGGAGAAAAACGAAAACCGTGTTTAAACAGTGGTAGGTGCATCGCATAACTCAAAAATTGAAAGTTGTAGAAAAATGAAATTTCGTATTTAATTTCAGTCTTTCTCTTGCGACTGAGATAAGGCGATGTAGTGGTTAATGCTATGACTAATATTTGGGATGCTCTGGTTTAAGCCAGAGTCTGCACGCTTTTTGATTCAGGTTTGGAACGATTTTCAGACACATTTGTGCTTCCAAATTCATCCTTGTTTCTACCTGTCCGGATTTCCCATTTTTGCTGAAGAGCGGTGTTAGTTAAAATAACATTGATATTCCCTTTTCCTCTACAAGCGACAGCAAGATTTTGGTTAAAATTGGATAACCGAAAGTACTCTTTTATTCCTGAGATCTTTAGTTTTTCACGGTTTTCTCGAAAAGGCTTAAATCATTTTTTTTTAACTTACTACATTTGTTAATTATTTAATGTCCTTTCACGTGAACTAATCGATTTATCTACAAAATTTTAAGTTGGGTAACAGGAAGTATATATAAAGTTAAGTAGAGCCGAGCGTGGTTAAAATAAAAACTTGATGGGTGACCGTTGAAATTATCATTAACATTGTTTAAATATATGCTTTTCATTACAAATACAAATTGGTTAGATAAATAAAATGTTATCGCCGTAAAACTTATTCAGTGAATTTTTAGTTATTAACTTTAAAACAAATAAATAAAGCAATAAAGAAAGATAAATTGATAATTTTATAAATTTTATTCTAAATTTAATTTCACAAGTTTCTAAAAAATCGCTAATTATATTTTAGATCTTCATTTTTAACTAGATGATAATGTAGATAACTTCGAATTAAGAGAGTGGTGTGCTGTCGTACACAATGTACGTAACAAGAGAAAATCTCCTGTAAAATCTGTTGAATTGTACTTATGACATTATGCAAAAAAGGTATCAATACATAAAATGAAAACACGTAGGATACATTTGTTGGATGATAATGTGAGTTTTAGTATCATATGTATAAATACTATTTTAAAAATTATTGAATCACCACATTGTAGGTGTCATAATTTAATTTGTCGTAATCAACGCTAAAAAAATTAAAAAAGATGATTAAGTTTTCCTAACTACCTAATTATACAACTATTAGTCATCACTTAGCATAAAAAAGACGCATTTCATTCAATAAATTAATGTGCCAAAATGAATAAAAGTGTTGTATCTACATTAAATGATGGTTCAATTTTAAATGCAAATGTTAATTTTGCAATTATGAAAGAGATGCTTATCTAATAATATTGACATAATCTGATCTAAATATAAACAATTTAAATATCACACTAACTTTTACAGTGCATTAATGTCATCAATTAGAAATAGGATTATAACCAAATTAAAATATTACCATATTTATAGTTTTTTCTCAGTTTAAAATTGATATATTTTGCTAAAATTTCGACGCGCACCCTGTTAAAATGTTGAAATGAAATATATAAACAGGTTTACATAACAGAATGGGTTCCTCAAAATTGCTTAATTTTAAATAATCCGAAAAGCAGTTTCTTTAACAAATTGCCTCCATGCAGTTGATTAAATAATTTAAAAATAGGCAGCGTTAATGTCTATGTCAACATAGCCTACTTTGAATTATATAGTAGTCTATCAATTTTTAGTCGGCACTTTTATTTCATTCTAGTCACTGCAATTTAAAAGTAATATTAGCTTACCTGTATTAAATTTATAAACAATTCACGCAACAATGGTTTCAATAACCCTATTTAAAAGTCAAAGCGGTTTCTAATATTTACAACATTTCTGCAATAAATAAAAAGTTATATGACTTGGTATAATTATTTATGTTACAAATAAGATACTATATTATCGTTCTTTATGACTAAAAGGCATTAGTCAAGTTGAGTAATCGTACAAATGCGTTATACTGTTACCACACGTATAACATACAGCTCTTTATCCATAATCGGTTTGGTGTGACTTCTTATAATTTGTTCCTTTTTTAATATGTCCTAAAATGGGACATAGAAGACCTCTGTTTATGTTTTAAGCTAAGTTGTTGTAGAATTACAGAACGTAGTCTTCTACTCCAGGGAATGCAAATTTATACTCCCGGGTTTTCCATTGCTTTACGAGCGCGAAACAGTCAGAGCTGGGATTTGGACCGAAGTCGTATGCAGCTAAGGCTTAGCCCTCAACCTACGAGTTACAATCGCAATTTTTTTCAATTGAACCATCGACGCTTAATGAACGCAGTTACCAGACAAAAAGATGCAATTGGACCGAAGATATACACAAAAAACCCAAATTTATGATAACCAACAAACATAAACAACACAAACATAATTATTAATATACAGGGTTGCTTTGAAATACTGCTTATTCTTTGTGTCCCAAACATTCACAGAAACATCATAAAAAAAAATTAAAGATCTTTAATTTAGGCACAATCGAATTTAGAAAATTCTTGGAAAATTTTTTGATTTGCAATATGTATTGTCACTAGTTTTATACCTGTTTTCGATGACATCATGTACGTTTATTCCAGTCCTACTCATAATACAAGTCATTGCAACGGTATTGATAAACATTCAGCGTAATTGAAATTGAATAAAAACCTACTTTCTGATTTATTAAATTAGATTTAGTTGTGTATGTTTTCAAACATGTTTATTATTCACTTTTCCAATGCTTTTTGCGAAAGTAAAAATTATCAAAAAACGGTAAAAACTTGGTTATTAAGAGAAAATACGGCTTATTTTATACAATTAGTTTGTTGTATCTTTTCATTATTTTTAAACTAAAAGCTTTATTGAAACAATAAAAACACATAATATCCCTAATATATGTTTTTGTACTTTCTGTTAAAGTTTGAAAGAATTGGAAAACAATTATCAACTGTTCAACATTCCGTAGATAATTTGAAATTATTTATTACTCAATTTAGGAATTATTATTAAAATTATTAAAAAGAAAAATAAAAAGGGGAATTTTCTCTTGACAGGTAAACAATCTTTTAGAATTAAAAGGAACTTACCCAAATGCTTTACGGTAATTGCAATTTGTAATTGTTTTTGCGCAAGCCATTCTGAAACAACTGTATTAAATTTAAATGTTTGAAAATTAAACTACATTTGATAATTTTAATACGACTCCCGAATGTAACTTTTTAAGGACGTTTGCAAAAAAAATTAGGCCATTTATGTATGGCAGTATAGGTCAAACACCCATTTATTAGTAAATAAACAGAGTGCAATTTGATATTTTGTTTTAATTTGTTATTTCAGCAAATAGATTCGTGTTTTTCTTGACTGTTTGTAACGAATTATTTGTAACAAATGTCAACAGTTCATAAAATGTTTTCACGTGCAACATTTTTCAAAAGGGGCTTAATGGAATTTAATAATCTCAAAAATGTGTGTCTTCTAATACGTAGATTTGACCGTTTTAGTTTCAAAAACTATTTCAATACAACCCTGTTTGTATAATCAATAGATTGAAAGGGTTTCAAAATTTAAATGCATTGGTTGGAGGTTGACTGAAAATTAAATCAAGAGTTAGAAGTAGAAACAAGAGTAGAAGTAGCAAGATCGTCTTTTATAAAAATAAAACCTATGTGGCTCAGAGGCCCAGACCCTCAAGACTAGTACTGACAAAAAATTACAAGCTTTCGCCTTTTGGGTATTCAGAAAAATGGTGCAATTACCATAGATAGAACACACTAAAAGCGAACAAGTATTGAGAAAAATTGGCAGAAATAAAAAACTAACGCAACTATTTAAAAAAAAGAAAACAACACCTTGAACTCGTACATTAGGTCACGTTTCCCCCAACTCTTACTTTGATTGCCAGATTCAACTCCAATTTTTATTCAAATTGTTAATACAGGCAATCAACAAAATTGTAAGAATTGATAAAACGTCATTTATATCAATTTATAGAATAAGTAAAATTGATTAACCATTATAATAAATTAAATATATAAACCTTCTATTATTAATAATAAATAAATTAATACAAAGTGGTATAAATAAATTCAGGACATCATAATTCTCAAAGTCTTGCCTTATAATATTCCTTCGAATCCATAAACATTTTGTCGTCCCTCATTATGAAATACTGTTAGAGAATAAATCTAAGGACGTTTTTCTGGATCGATATCTCTAATAGAATCTTCCAGATCTAGTGTGATCCTGCGGATTACTAGGGATTTGCCCCCCACCCCCGATTCGAATGCACTATAAACAATGACACTTGTCATTAATTATAGCTAATATAATCGATAAAGACAATGTTTGTATGCAAACGGCGTTTTTCGTTTGCCCTATATGCATTGTCGAGTCCTTGGCAGTGGTACGAAAAGGTCTCTGGGCGTTTTTGAAGTCCTCTTTCTGATCTACAATATAGAACTAACTACCTATGTAATATAAATTCTAATTGATATAAATTGCATGACACAAACAATTGAAACACACAAAACAACACACCGAATGTTCATGTTAAATCACTGTATAGAATTCTGAGTAGTATGATTTGTAAATAGTTGTAAATATACGTATAAAAATGCATGTTTATTTATTTGAGTCGAACGACTACATAGAATTTGATTAAAATATACAAAATTAATAGTATACACAGCGACACTCGAAAGGAGCTATACGATATTGTCGAATATTTGGCTTCTTATTAGCTGTAATAACAAGCAACTTTGAATTCACCCAAAAACCTCGGTCTGAAAATAAGCTAGCCGAAAGCCAATTGGACTAGAAATTAGTTCAACGCAAACGTAACTTATGCCAACCTTAATTCATAGAGGTTAAAGATTGAGTTATTCAACATAAAGCAATTGCTCGTCGTCACAATCGCACAAGAAAGTCTGTCAAGCTCTGGTTGTTTCCTAAGTAAGAATCCCAGGTTTGGCTGCTTGGGGACGGTCAAAGTTCGAAATTGAATTAAAAAAATGTGGGCTTTGGTCGCTTTAAATTGTCCAATCCTAAGATTAAGCAAAAAACGATCATTTGCCATTTTCCCGCTTTGCGCCAATATACTGGGCGTCCCATTTATCTTGAGACAACTTTCTCCTCTAAAGTTAATGGATCCATTATTTATTTGCTAAATACATGCGTAATACACTTGGCTAAACACTTGGTAAA
>JAHWXV010421875.1:0-10242 GCA_024586415.1 Phrixothrix hirtus
ACTGTAAACAAACTACTCTGTCAATTTCTAAGCCGCCGCGTATTTTACAATACAAAATGTCAAATTTTACGAATATGGCAATAACTTATTACACTAGCGATATCTAGTGGTCATTTGTAACAACGTTAAAGGCAACCCTCGTATGATCATACAAGTCGAGAAATTGACGAGAAGAATGAGAAACCAAGCAAGAAGCCTTGAGTTCGAGAAGGTTTTTAGATATTTTAACGACAGGAATGAATTTTAGCCAATGCTCATGCGATTATAAGAGAAACGAAGGACCCGAACCACCACGAACCATAATTGAGCAAGGTACATGGAAGTGTTCCCCGAGACGGTAGGTCAGCGATATTATCAAGAGATGAAACGTAGCTCCAACAATTGGGGTGAGTATTTTCCTGAATACTAGAAACTCGATTAGCGACGAAAGTTTTAAGTTTATACGGTGGTGTCTGAATCCAATTTAAGACGATAGTCGAGTCACACCAAAGATGAGTTGATTCCAGTGCGAAACTGTCTTTGAGCGCGTTTAAGCAAGTATTTGTTAGGACAGTTAGAAGTGGGCCCCAAGGAATTTTAAACGAGGAAGCGAAAGTGATTTGAGTGGAGCAACATGAGTTTCAGAGGTGAGCAAGCGAACACAAACTTAGTTTTCTGAACGAAGGCAAGAACTGCAGCGTATCTTTCGTCCGAAGCATCACAACACCGTGAAGCTGATACGATGAGAATGATGTAAGTATAAAACGAAGTATTGAAAACTCTTTAAAGCGGGCTAAGAAGTCAAGATATTGCAACGAAATTCTGACAAGGCTTTCGGGAAGTGGATCATCCCAATTGATCGAAAGAAGCCACAACTGTTGTATGATACATTTTGCAAACATGTTAGCAGGTGACAACCAAACACAAGGATTGTAAACTTGAGCGACATATGCTAGAACCGTGCGTTTTGTAATTTTATTGTTATAGAAGTGATCACTAGAAGGAAAACGAAGAATAAATCAATCATTCTGAGGATTCCAAGCGAGGCCTAATATCAAATGTAAGGGATTCTTAGAAGAGGAATCAAATGACAACCTTTCTTGATAATATGTCGGAATATTCCATAAGAGACGCGACGAGTTATTACTCCACTTGCGCAATTCGAGACCATCACGAGAAAGTAATAGAACGGGCTCTGTTTGCAATTCAATAGCCTTTTCGACAAAGTTCTCTCCAGAAATAATACCATCCGCGAATATGTTTTACTTGAGTAATTTTGAGGCTCATGGAAATTGGCGACCCTCATCAAAGGTTAATTGTTGCAATGTTCGTAAAGTAAGAAACAGTGCAGATGCGACACCATAATTGACCGTAGTTGAAACAAAAACTTGGATAGGTTGAATAGGTGATTCACGCCATAAGATGCATTGATAAAGCTGATCATTTTCATGACTTTGAATCTGACAATACATTTGTTTGACATCACAGGTCAACACAAAGGGGAATTGGCGAAATCTAAGAACTACGTCAGATATGAGAGGTTGTAGCTTTGGACCAGTGTACAAAATACTATTGAGCGATAAACCGGATGAGGATTTTGCGCTGGAATTAAAAATAACTCTCAATTTTCAAGAAGAATCGTGTGTTTTGAAAATTCCATGATGCGGAATAAAATATTTAGGAGTATGGCCTGAAGAATAAAAGTTAGGTATTTTGACTTGAAGTCGGGTTGAACAGCGAACCTTTATTCCAACGAAATGCAAAATCATAGGAGTCGCCAAGCTCATGACTACAATCCAGTTTAAAGGGAAGACGAAGAGTAAAATTCTTCGCAGTGCTTATAATCAGACGAGGATGGGAAGGATTTCAGCGGAAACTCTTCCATAGACCAAAACCTTTGCATGTTGAGCAGTAAATCTTCGTCAGTAGAGACATTTAACTAGCAAAGAGAAGATAGTAAAGTCGATAAACTACTTGCAACAGGTGCGATAGAAGGGGCTGAGCCAATAGCTACAAACCCAAAAACTATTTCGAGTACATAAGGGAAATTATGTTTCAATTGCGTGGGTGTGCCTGAAATAACGTTAGCACAAATATCTACTCCGAGCAACACATCCACTTTGCTAGGGAGATCAAAGGTGGGATCAGCTAAAACGAGATTTGAAAAATACTGTTTGACTTGGGCATTAATAGGCAAGTGAAGAAAATCAGTTGTGATCCTTTTTAAGATATAAAAGAAATGAGAACTTGCAACTACTGAACCAGAAAGGGATTCAAGTTGTAACGAACAAACTCCATTCAATCTAGTGGATGACTCACCGATACCAGAAATTAAAACAGAAAATCGGATATGGAAACATTTTAAGCATTAAATAAAATCTTCTGTGATGAACGATATGCGACTGGCTGTGTCCAATACAGCTCTGGCAACAATCAATGTAGCGAGTGCTGGAACATCTCAAACAAACAATGGATGTAGCGAAAAGCACTGTTGCATTTGTCGATGAGCCAACAAGTAACGATGTAACACTATTTGGTGGAATAGTTGAATTAGGAGTTGGTGATGCAACTCTTTCATTTGAAAATGAAGTTTCCCTGTTCGGGGAATTCAACCGGGAAGAATTAAAATGTAAAATAATGTGATGTTTTTTGGCATAAGTTCGACAAGCGAATTTTGATTTACATGACGACAAGAAATATGATCCTAAGCAATTTACACAAAGTTTGGTTTGTTTAATCAATTCAAACCGTTGTGCTGGAGTTTTATACAATAATATTGAGCATGAATCATTTTTATGGCCATCGGATTTTCAAAACGCACAGTTTTGAGTGCTAACAATCAAGGAAGCGCTAGGTTTTGAACGCAAACGAGTGACCTTTTGATCAGGCGCTGCAAGCGAGATTGCCGAGATTGTTTCAACATTTTAATTTTGGACAGCTAGTCCCTCTAAAAACGAAATAATGGTTTCCATGTTCGGAAAGGTAGATTCTGATGAGGTTTGCTCGTTGAGTTTTTCAATCCAAACTTTATTCGTTTTTGACAGTATGAAAGAAGTGAAAAGCACTTGACATACATCAACATCGTGTACAGATTTCAAGGAGCTGAACGTTCTATAGATTTAAAAATATACGAATCAAACTAGTTGAACTGCTATCAAAGATTAGTAAATTCAACAAAGTGCGAGAATCATAAGCGATTTCTCTTTTAGGATTGGTATAACATTTTTCTAACAACGATAAGGCAGTATTGTAATTCTCTTGTGCGAGAGGGATATAGCTTACGACGGAAAGGGCTTCATTTTCCAAAGATGCTAACAAGTATTGGAATTTCTGCAATGTAGATAATTCAGAATGCGAATCGATAATTAATTTGAATTGGGCAATAAAAGTTCGCCAAAGATGATACTGCCCTGCGTACTTTGGGATGGTTAATTTTGGAAAAGTCACATTAATTTTGTTGACAAGTGTAGGTATTTGAAATTTACAATCGGAATTTCCGAGTGGTACTCCAACATTTAATTTTGCTTTAAGTGATTGTACTCTTTCCTGAAGCAATACTTCACTTAATTCTTGAGGTAATCCATCAGCTAACCTGTACGATTCTGATTTGACGTGTAATTGACGATATTCGTCTTGCGAAAGAGTCTTCAATGTTACAAATTGACTTTTACCTACACAAGCAATTTGTATGTCAGTGTCATTAAAAGTACACTTTGTATTATTGGTGAATCTAAGAGAAGCAGTATGCGAAAGTTTTGGAGCCATTTCAAAATATATATTGAAAATCCAATTAGTGAAGTTGTGCACGATAAATTATTAAATGATTATAAGAAATTTAAAGTTTTAAATTTAATAGAAAAAATCTGGTGTGAGACAACACGCGACTTTATCTGACCCATTTTAAATTTAATTTAATTTTATTGATGTTATTTACTTTCCTATACACCTAAATTGTAAACTCTAAAATTAATTTAAAGGAATAAATAATTCATCAAATTATAATTTCCCTTGTACATGTACTAAGAGCTTTATAATTAAATTTAAACAAATATAGTATATAGATTTAGTATGTAAATCTTTCACACAAATCATTAAAATATTAATTATTTTTATTTTGGGGACCATAATTGGAACGGTCACCCATGCAAGTTACTGGCCAAACAAAGATTTTTCTCAATAACTCACTTCAACGAATTTTCTCAGAGAAACCAAAAACCAAAACCGTTATAGCTGTTTTCGAGAAAATTGCAAAAGACCTAAATATCATAATAACAAAGTGGCACTTCCGGTTATTGGTTTTTAACAAAATTCTCGCTACGACGTTTGGTTTTTGAGACATATTGACCACATACGTACACATATACACACACAAACGCGCGCGCACGCACGCACGCAATCACGCACGCACGCACACGTACACGCACGCACGCAAGCACTCAGGCACGCAATCACGCGCACGCACGTACGCACGCACGCAGGCACGCGTGCACGCACACACGCAAGCACGCACGCACGCAAGCACGCACACACGCAATCACGCGCGCGCGCGCACGCACCACTCACTCACGCCCGCACGTACGCACGCACGCACGCACGAACGCACGCACACACACACTCCCACACTCACGCACGCACACACGCACACACACAGACTAATTTCTAAAAGCATGTTTTTCAGATGCAGGAAACCTGAAAACGTATATTTCCGCTAACAACTAGACATCGAAAATTTTTACCGAAAACATGACTTCTCTATACTATATTTCATTTGGATAAGAGTAATAATACATACATTTTTAAAGGAATATCTGATAAGACACAAATTGTGACTCATGTGCTGAGCGATAACAAGGTACGCGTGAATTTATGCAGGTTTCAACGAATAAACTACAAAGTATATAATTATGTATTTAATTGAAATACAAAATAATTTTAAACCAACGATTCCCCATTTTTAAACACAAACACGAATTTTATACACTTTAAGGAATATAATATACAAAAAAACCATTTCTTTGTGCATACGAAGTACAATAGATAAATTTTGAAAGGAATTTTAACGTTGTACTCGACATAAACTATACGAATGCACCTTGTAACTGTATACAAGTTTTCAAACGTAAAAATTAACCTAATTAACTCGTTACGTTTGATTTTATACAATAAACAAATTATTTATATACAAAGTCCGGCGAAACTATGTATCCAATTCGAAAGGAACAAATTTATGTGTGCGATTTAAGATTAAGCTTTACAATTAATCGTCAAGAAACGGGAAAAAATGAGTAGTACAATTAATTAAATAATTAAATTCTTACGTTTGAAAACAATTATACAATTATAAGGTGTAAGGATAAGAAATGCATGCATTCGATAAATATTGCAATGAATGGAAACAAAAAAACATAAAAAGTAGCACTTACCTAGTGATCCTGGTTTGGTCCACATTCTACAATTCCAAACATTTTCTTGGCGTATGATGTAATTAGGGGGAAGTAAAGCAATTTAACTTACGTGATTCTGCCTAATAGTTACTTAACTTTGAGAAGATTCAGATGTGGCATTAAAACAATAGCACACAGATAGTCACGAGGGGTTTACACAATAAGTAAACAATTATGTATTAAACAAAGATTTGGGAACCGCGAACAATGAAAGATGCGAATTGCTTGCGATCAACATGCAGCACAACAACGAACAGAACTAACGCCAAAGCGGCAAGGAAGGGGTATCACTTTCTTTGAGAATACTCCCTAAATTTATTTACTGACAAATGTATTGGTAATTATTGTTTGTTGTTTTTTTAAAAATTTTGAAGCCTTTCAAAATATTTCACATTTTATTGTTTTTTGAAGTTTTAACGTCTTTAATTATTTTTACTCTGATAAAGGGATAATTATCAACCCGAAACGTCAGCCATTAACTAAATACGAGGGACAGGCCATTATTATTGACAATAAAAGAACCAGTGTAACTTTTTCAAAATACTATTTTAGATATGTTCAAAGTAGTTGCCTTCTGCTATAATGCACTTAGCCATTCTTTCCTTCCACTGTTTAAATTCTCCAAGCCAAGCAGCTCTGGAAATACTATCAAAATAACACCGAACAGCAGCATTCATCTCTTCCTCTTAGCCCAAAAAACAGCCAAATGGACTTTCTAATCCCTTTAGTCCTTGGTATAATATTATTAATATTATTAAGCTTTCCTAATTTAAATTATTATTGAAGAAACCCTGTTTGAGAATGTTTCAGGCAAGTGTAACGTATTATCGACTAATTATTTGTTGAGAAAAATGTGTTTTATTATTTTATCATAAAATACGTTAAATAACAAAAGTTTGTTCATTTTAACGTATTTACAAGGAACAAAATGAATTTTGCAAAACTTGCGGTTAAAACGTCTTCATAAAAAATATTCAAATAAATCATTGTTGTTCTGAACACCTAATTGAGTACGACATATGACGTTATCTGACATTAATCTTCACAACTTAGTTTATCAAGATATAAGTTAAGAGCTCGTCTAGTCGGTCGTATGACTTTCTGCGGAGTTTTGAAATGAGGGACGAGGAACAGTGAAGGCTGGATATATTTCAATAGCAAGACCCAGTTACAGGAAATAAGCCTGAATGTACTTATTTTAAACCGAATTGTATTCAGAATATCTATATACTTATTACACATATTAGGTATTTTTGACAAATACTAATTTCCTTATTTCTTTCTTTATAAAAAAGAAATAAATTACTAAAAAAACATGATTCTAAAGAGAACTTGATTCTATTGACCTTTTATTTCAAAGAAATTGAAATATATAAATACGAACTTACAAACTGACCTTTCCGTTAATCTCATTACAGAGGCTCATTAAATTAATTGTTACTAATAAATTTATAAGTATTTGAATAATTTGATAAATAAAAGGTGTAATCCAAAGACTATAAATTATAAATTTTTAAACAGCAAAGGAATAGTTTTAATAACAAATGTGAATCTTTAGAAAGAGTTAACAATTTCCCACAAGACGTTAAACTGCTAGCAACGACTGTGCGGGCTCTTAATAACATTTAAAAAAGGTTAATCATCTTGCAGTCTTATTTTTATGCGTATATTTCAAAATTTAAACGAAACGCATACAATATTTGCTCTACTACACGGAAACGGCGCTTACCGGCTGTTATTTGTCATATCTGAATGCATATTCATGATGGACTCATCATTATTTAAAATAAAAGGACTTCTTGGTATTCGCATTTCTTATAATTTTACGCATTTTGTGTGTATGATCTCCTTTTATTCCCTAAAAGGAATGCCATATTATCTGAAACACCTTGTATAATAAAATATTTATAATATAGCTTACAGTGATTGCAAAAATTAGCATTTTCAAGTCGGCATAACTTATCCTATTACGTAAAGTAATTTAATAATTCTATTAACGATTGTATTCTAGGGATAAAACGGCATTCATTTATCAATCCATGCTACTTGGTTCTAAAACTCGCGAGAGATTTGCGTGTTAAAAACGATAATTGATAAACTTATCATAAACATTTCTGAACAACCAAAATAGCTATGAAACACTGCCAAATCCTAATGTTTTAGATTTTCGGTTGATTATCATAGATATTCGATTAAACACGTAAATAAGAGCAAAATATTCGACCTTGATAGAAATAAATAACTTATAGGTGCAAATATTTGTCACGGAAATTTTATTTTTATTCTAATTTATAGGTGAAACTAAAGAACATTTCGGAGTTAGTATATTTTCCGTGTAGTAACAAGAAAGATTAGGTTAAACGGAATAAAAATATAATTTCCTCTACAGGAAAGGATATAGCGTAACTTTGATTTACATTTAAACAAATCAGATAAGTTAAATATAATGAACAGAAATTACCCCAAGTGCCACGTTAGCACGCCAAAAATAATAGACAAAATGGGTGATTGGCAACAAAGTCACGCCAATTTTGGGAAGGTCTAGGCCAGCACAAATTTAGTGAAAAGTGTCCATTTGTTACTAGACTTCTAGTGGTAACAGCATAACCCGTGAAAACCACGGAGCTGTATAAATACCTCATATAAGAATGGCATCGGTATTATGGTTATTCTTTTAGTGATAGCTCAAATTATCATCCGATACATATAAATAAAGCAGCAATTCCCAATAGAGTTTCAGAACAGTTTTACTTACAATAAATAAATGATAAAATTTCAGGCGTTAATAAACAGTTAACACGGTGCGTAGACAAAAACAAATATTTATACTGAAGTCCGGAGAATAAAAACATAGTTGAAAAATAAACAGCGCTGCTGTTTTTTGTTGGTACCTGCGAAAATGCTGCAAATGTCTCTCCTAGCCAGAAATAATCTTAACTTATGATAGACATTTTCATAACCTATGTTTTCAAATTTAATTATTTATTACTCAGCGCTGAAACTTTGGTATAGACTGAAGAAAAATGCTAATTCTTATCTTGCTGTTGGAAAATTAGAAAATGAAGATTGGGAAACACTATTTTAAAATAAACTCTTAACAACGTTTACGCTGATGCCATATCAATACTCGTAGAAAAAAATGCAATTGGAGAGAGTTAAATTTCACACGAAAAAATAGCTATAAATGATTTGTATTCTTCTTTGCCACGCACGATGTCTATTGCCCTCTAATAAAAAGGAAGCTTCGTCTGTAAAGATCACATTGTTCTAGTCGCGTTCAATATTTTCGAATAACCACGCCAACTGCTATTGCGTTAAATCGACTACTCCTGCTCCTGCTAACTGTTTTCTAATTGTATTAAGAGACATATACATGCCATTCGGTAGCTTTATTTGAGAAGACTGCAATGTTAACTTTGCCTTCTTCGAGATAACGCAACAATTTTCTTATCCGCCATTTCATAGTTCTTCGCTTTACACCTCTTCCTCCAAAAGTCATCTCCATTTTAAATGGCATGCCTGTCGAGCCACATTTTAACAAAATATTATGACTTCTTAATATATACTGGCGAAAGAAATTAACGCACCACTTGCAATTTATTCGATACCGCCGAAAAGCTTTTATATTTTTTCAAGAGTAATTCTGATATCGAGAAGGCTTGTTATGTACTGCGTTTGCATACATCTTTATTTGTTTTTGATGTCATGGTTTTCTGCCAATAAATAAAATAACTGATTTGTCAGTATTTTGACTGGAAGATATTTCCAGATTAAATTCCTTGTGGTCCTTTTTGCGTATCATTTTTGGGAAAAACTGCGAAATTGTGAAACTTGGTTGCCAATAGGGACTCGAATCATAATTTTGGTGTTGAAGAAACAGTGCGCTTATAACTCTCTCCAAAGAAGGCCGCAGTTAGCGTTACATCGCTCAACGTCTTGGCCTCAAGAATTTTCAGGGTTTTGATTGATATTAGAAAATACGTGAATCCTCAAGAAAACCAGTGTAAGGGACAAGACGCGCCACAAATGCAGTCCAAAAATATTTTTTCAAACATTAAGAAAGCGGTTTATTACAATTTCACAGCTGTACTCTGATGCTAAGAGAGCCACAATGTCCGCTTGAGCTTTGATACCATAAAAAGGCAGTTGCGGGATTTCAATTTAGTAACCAGAAGAGCTGGTCACAATTGGCCACAAAACATTTGCTCAAGAACATGTCAACTGCTTGCAGACTGACTGGGGTAACCTAATGCCTAGTGGTAAATAGAGGTTTTGCCTCTATACCAGTAATGAACCAGTGTGCATAGATAACCAGGTGAACATTATGCTCAATGTAGCATTTCTCAGACTATTATGTTTGGTGATGGTTCGATTATGGTCTAGGAAGACATTACTTTAGAGGTCCATATGGAGCTGGCAGTAATACCTAGGGGTAACATAACAGCAGCTTCTTATATTGCAGACATTTTGCAATCTCACTAATGCCTTTCGTAGCAAATGAATTCATTTTAATGCACAATACGCGAAACCACAGAGCGCGGTACTTGTATAACAATATCTTGCCACAATTCCATGCCAGTTAGAAGTTCTAGTCTTAATTCGACTGAACACTTGTGGGACATGAGGACCAGGCGACTTAAAACAATTTGTAATGTTCTTTTTTAATCATTGGTATTTTACTGAATTTCAATATGTCAAATTGAATTAATTTATTTACGACTTTGAATTGTTAGGTATTTCGTTGTGAAATCCATAAATTTGGTTGTAAAATAAAAATAGGAATGTAACATTTCAACTAAGTGCGCCCCTGTGTTTTGCG
>JAHWXV010421908.1:0-13666 GCA_024586415.1 Phrixothrix hirtus
TATATATATATATATATATATATATATATATATATATATATATATATAATAAGAAAATAAGAATAAAATGTTAGTCAGTATGCCAGCATTTTTGAAATTGCTGTTTATTAGTTTTTAGGATTCACTTGCTTTGTTAAATTGAACTGTATGCCCTAAAAATTTTATACTTATACCTTGTCACCATGTTAAAGTGATGTATTTATCACCGCTAAAAGTGCTGTTTATAATTAGGTTTTGCATTTTGATGGCTATATAATATAATTGTTAAAATGTAACGTTTATAAAGTGAATATAACTCTAGCAGACCCAACCTCAAATCAGGGACGTAGTGCGCGAAGCGTGCGGTCCCTGATGATTCTTGATAAAATAGAGAAGTTACTTTAAATTCATTTATGTGATAACTACTTTAGGTTAATTATTTTGATTTCAAGGCAAGTGCTAGCAGAATCAACTTCACTGAAATTGCTAAGTTTAATTTTGTTACTAATTATACCTTTTTTAGTGCGTTGCTCGTTATTTTACACTAAATATTTACTGAATTTTATTTATATGTTGACATAAAATATAAACTAAGGTTTATCATTCTTTAATATCATAAATATAATTATTTAAACACTAATCGATACTTTAAATTCTTTACTACTTTAAGAGTATAAAGATTTCTCAAATTTCTCGAAATACAAACAGAATAAAAAGAACTCTTTAATCACAATATAAGGTTTTTATGAGTTTATGTGTGTTTACTGTTTGCTTTGTTGGGTTTAAAAACTCTGTAATGGTCCAAGGTCTAGGTAATTTACTTTCTCACAGTTTTTGCTTGTAACTTATAGAAATTCCTTTGTCAAAGTTCCAAAGGAAGTGGAATATTCTTTAGATTATTTTATTACTAACTTGGTTGCTATTGTTATTTCTTGTAATCCTGTGATTAGTTTCGATTTGTACAAAATGCTAATTTAATATACGATTTAAAAGTATGGCCAATAATTCGTGGGTATGAAGGGATGGATAGAATATTACTGACATTATTTAGGAAATCCCTTGTTTAACTAGCCTCGACGAAAAAATGTTACACTAAGATGTGCATATCACGAAGTTGCCCTAAAACTTTCTAAAATGACTTTTATTATTCAATTATACTACTATATTGCGAATACATGATTATAAGACTTATTTTCAGCTATAAGGAGACAGTTTGTGTTAGATATAGGGCATTATACGTCGTTAGTAATTTAGGAAAGCAGCATAACCAATCCCGCGGTATTGTAGTGGCCTAGAGGGCTTGTCATATTATAGTGAATTATCATCAGTTATTTTGTAATTCCCCTTAAACTTAATAGTAAACTTGATGGCTAATATGATTTAGGAGGGTAAGCTTTAAGCCTTATAATTTATTTCTGTGCGTTTTGCTAGAAATTCTGTTATAACTGCTAACTCATGAACGATTTAGTACAGCAGCAGAAATTGTATATTGACTTACAATTAGCTATTACTGAACAAACGAATAGTCTCTTCTGTTTATTGTATTCAAATTCGTATTTATAGTTTATAAATATAATAGTAAATTTTCATAATTGGGCACATTTTGATACTAAGTAAATCTTTATTTTCAAAATTTTAAGAGGAGGGGAAGTAAAAGTATCCTTCTAGTAAACACTATATTTATGATAGGTTAGGCACGATAAGTTAGATAATAATATATAGAATTAAGTTTATTATTATTATTTCTCCAGTATATTCAACATTTTAGAACAACTGATGACCATTACTTTCTTAAACATTAAGTAATGTTGTTATTGATCATGGAATATTAATACACTTTGTAAATAATACGCAATTGAAATGGAATAATCAGCTATATTACAGTTAATACTGCAGGGCTTTTACTAAAGCATCCAAACAAAGACAGTTAGTTACTTATCATATAAAATTAAACATATTTTAAAGCAGAAGTAAATTAAATCAAGTCGCAAATAGTTCAATTTTTGATTCAAAATTTAGCAAAGCTAATGCGATTAAAATAATTTCCCATAACGACCATAAAACAGTGATAATTTGTATCTATGGAATAGCTTTAAACGTAACTGCATTTAACTAGTTTATATCTACAAAATTCTGTACAAAATGGTCTCCTCGAGCTGCAATACAAGCTCTAATCCTAGGAAGGAGTGATTTGATACTTTGCCCTAAGCTATCAAAAGGATTCCTTATATTCGCTGCAGCACTTACAATTGCGATAATGTGTTGATTTTTACAGTTAGACTTTTCTACATCTACTAAAGGCTTCATGTGCATACAAGGAAAGTAGTCAAAGGGTGTTAGATCGGATGACCTCAGAAGCAAATGATTCAAATACGAAGTACTTCAAATGCAATTACTCTTCTATCAAGATGAGTCGGTGCTCTGTCCTGCTCAATCCATATCTGAACTCTGTACACAAGAGGAATGTCCTCCATAAGAAGTAACAGTTCTTTTTGTAAAAGGCGGGAATAAATACCATCTGTTAAAATATTTTCCATTACAAAAGATTTGATAAGTCGGTCATTAATAATTCCATTGCACATGTTCACTGAAAATGTATGGTGAAACGTTATTTCCTAGGCTTCATCTGAGTTTTCATTAGACTAGTAATCTATGTTTCGGTTATTATTGATACTATATCTACTAAACAGAGAATAAAGTTTTCTAAACTATATTTTCATGCTCAGTGAGCCAAGGACCAAATCGCATGTACAACTCAAAATCTTCTGAAAACAAAACCTGGACTTTCAGGGATGATATGAGTGTAAACCAAAATAACACGATGTTTTCCATACGTTCATTCGATCAGCGCCGATATTATTAGAAATTATTAGCATACTAGAAGGTGGACTGCGTTCAACACGTTCTAACGTTACTTCCCCTTAATCAATACCATTTCGGTAACGTTTGCGAGTAGTTTTAGGGAACGCTCTTTTTCTATTAAACATAGATTAACTCTTGGTGCATGGCGATCTGCTATTCTGCGCTTAGGAAAACGTCTCTAATATACTACAACTGCCGGCCTTTCATTTTCATTACCAAAACCTTATAGGCAATTAACACATCTGTATTCTTCATTTGAAAAGTAATTTTTTAAGTTAGTTTATTTAATGACCAAATAAGTTAACTACAAAGCTGAAGTAAAAAATTAGAAACTAAAAACTGACGCTTCGCAGCTATTGAAAATGATTAAATAACTGACAATTCAATATAGCTAGAAGATTTGTAAAAACAAATTTATTAAATATATTTGTTTAAAAACAACTTTGTTTATTAGTTTTAGAAATATGCCTTTCAATAGCTATACTTCAGTTAGGAAACGTTTTTTAGACCTATGTTTGTTAGATATTTCTGACCAAAAATATCTGAAATTAAATGTTTTTGAACGATAGGCACGCTATATATCCTATCACTCAAAGTATTAATAGCTGTTATTCTTCGTCATAGTAAAATTAGGCGATTAGACCTATTACCAAATCATTTAATCAGGTAAATTACTATATAAGTAGTATCCAAGTGTAATTGTCATTGAGTCTAGTGTGATAATTCGTATTTAACAGTATCCAGTATGTAAACGTTGGCGGTTTCATAAGGTGGAATAACTGTGAGATTTATAATGTAATTCAATATAATGTGTTCCCATGATATTGTATGTTATCAGAAATAATAAAGAAAACTAGAGTTAAAAGGTTTTGTAATTATTCTTTTACTAACTCTTGCCATTTTTAATAAATGTAATTTTCACAATGGAGTGCTCATCGTTAGTTAAAAATTACAACGCATCTGAAATACTTCAAATTATCCTAAACCTCAATTAAGCAGGGCTTTGCGTCTCCAGTAATTTGCAAGGATGGCCGCTTAAACTGTCGTTTCCAAAATACACGTAAATTAATATTTTAAAGATTTCAGTATGTTTTTTACATATCTATTCAGCTTTTGCTTAAATTGGTACATCATGTTTGTTCTTACACTAAAATTCAATTTTGAAGATCTGGTGTGCATGTATGGCAGTAGTCATGGAGCGGTTGGGACACCCCCCACCATCACTCCTTTTAGCTCAAACCATTCCACCTGCGGGAGCGGAAAGCTTCTGAAGACGCGTCTCTCGTGAATTCCCGCCAGGTCATTTCCTTGAATCTTAAGGAATTCCTGATAAGGCCGCAAGGTTAAACCAGGGGCCGATAATAAGGAGGACGGTGTCTTTAGCACCAGAGGTGTACTTCAATATACAGTAATTAGCTCAAGGTAGCGCTTTATCAATTTCCAAAGGCGATCTAAGCATTGAACACCTTAGCACGTGAATAGAGATAAGACGAACGCTAACTACAACAGAACACCGTTAAGGCGTCGAAGACAGCGGCACTTTACGGCTTTTATCTATTATAGAAGTTCAATCATAATTAAAATAGCAGCATGTTGATAACAGCGTTCGGAAACGGAACCTCAATGAAAGCAAGATAAGCGCGTCTTGCAATGAATGTGCGACAGCTGAACACCTTAGCATTTATTGCTGTAAAACTCGGCGTAGACAAATCTTGAATAAATAATAAATAAAATTTCGTAAACAAGAGCAACGGATACCCTCCATTAGAGAGGCTAAAGACTCGAGATATTAGAGATAAGTGCGTCTTGTAGAGAAGCAATCGTCCTTTGAACACCTATACCTTCAGATATAAATAATTAGCTCGCAAGTAGATAGGCTTATCAGCCTTCTATGCATGCCACCCACATATTTCAAAAAGCATAAATTGTTAGAGCATCTTAGATGTATATTAAGATAACCATATCTCCGGAATAGCATTGAACAGAGCCTTTTTCTAAATTAATATATATTCATAATTTATTAAAAAAGCTTCTAGAATCATTACCTAAAGAAGCAAAGGCAGCCGATACTCATATGTCAGAAAAATAGCTTCTAGAATTATTAGGTAGCAGCTAAAATTACCTGCCACAAAATCGTAACAAGAGGCATATAATTTGAAGCCCTGAGAATAAGCCTAAAGGTACAAAAAGATTTTACAAAGCGCGATAACTAAAACGCGGCCTTGCGTAATATTTTCCGCCCCCGCTCAAATCCTGTACTTCTGCACTATTATCACCCAAAAATGTAGGTGAATTTTAAAATTCGTAAATATTAAAAGGAGCTAGTAGAAGAGGGAAAATGATTGATGAGGCGTAAACGTACGAATCCTGAGCACCTAAACTGCTTTTTTAAAACTCCGTGTAGTGTTACAAGCAAGGTTCAAAACCGAAAGCACCCCTAAACCCGTCTAGAATTCTCGGAAGTCGAGATGACACAAAGTTTCTTTTAGAAATAGTTCCCAAGCGGAAGTGAATAGCGTAAATTATATAAAATCGAAACAATTCTAATAAGTTTTACAAATTCTAATAAAATCCTAACAAGCTTTAGAATGTTAACGTACAATATAAAATTAAGATATATTATGCTGTAGCAACATTTATTAATACGCAATAAAACTGTTAAATAATCTGTAAGATCCTGAACAATGCCTGCTCAAAAATTCCCAACAAACTTTATTAATTTACGATAAAAATATGAAACAGCCTGTAAATCCTAAACAATACTCGCACAAATTTAAATAAAAACCCAGACTTTATTAATGCACAATTATATTATGACTCATCTGAGAGAGATATTAGCGCCTCCGAAGAGTTAACACAACTAAGGTATGCTCGTAAAATATCGTTAAAGCTCGGAAGCGCCACGAGTGCGATTAAAGCGGCCTTGTACTTCGATTTATATGTAATCATATGGGAAAACGTGGCTTTTCAACCAGAATCTTAAAATTTACACGTATTTTTATGGCAAAGTACCAAAAACTTAAGGAGTGGGGGCGTCTAAGGTACTCATACTGTTCATTTTCCTGGCTATTCTGTCGGAGGTACGCGCGTACTCGTAGTAACGTACGAAATGGCGGAAGAATCGTTCACCGAGCTTTCAACGGTTAACGAAGTTCTAGCTTCCTACGTTACGGCCCTTGCGCGCCTAGAACTTTACAGCTACCTAGAACAGCTAGGCGACAGGCCTGTATTACGATACCGATTCAGTAATATTTGTTTCGAGGCCGGTAGAGTTTGATGTCCCCACAGGCAAGTTTGTCGGGGACTTAACCGACGAACTGGAATTTTTCGGAGTTGGTAGCTACATTACAGAGCTGGCATCGGGCGAGCCAAAAAACTACGCTTTTGAAGTATTTTCTACAAAGATTGCGAATTTAAAGTATCATGCAAGGTTAAAGGTACTTCCCTAACACATGCCGTGTTCGAACTGGTCAATTTCGGCAAAATAAAGGAAATGGCCTTAAAAGGTCTAGAGCTGTTTTACGTAAAAACGAAGCAGATACGTAGAACTAAGCAGCATGAGGTGGTTAAGAGGGAAGAAGGCAACATTTATAGACTAAATTCAACAAAACCCAAGTTTTTCTACGATTATTCTTCCGTACCCTACGGCTACAAGAGGCGTCGCTCCAACAGCGGAGAAACTGTACTCGCAACCTAAATTATTTTCAAAATCTGCAGACACCCGATTCTTCAAAATTTTCATTATTCCATTGCTAAAAACCGCAAGTTTTCGATTTTTCAAAATTTTCATATTTTCATAGCTCAATCCTCAGATATTCGATTTTTCAAAATTTCCATAAATAAATCCTTGGACATTCGATTTTTCAAAATTTTCACAACTAACTCCGCAGACAGCTGATTTTTAGTTCAGATACGGTCGGCACACACACCTCTGGACGCCCCCACCACCACCTACTTCTTCGTTTTTCAAAAATCCATATAAACGTTAGACACTTTCACATTCAGAATATTTTGAAACATCGCTGCGTTAACATAGTTCCTAGAGAAATAGAAAAAACAACGATACCTTTGTTGCCAATACAGTTTAAGCATGTTTGTGATGAAATGGTTCTCTGTGTGAAAGGCTGCAATGTTCCGTTT
The DNA here is from genome assembly GCA_024586415.1 of Phrixothrix hirtus. NCBI lineage: Eukaryota > Metazoa > Arthropoda > Insecta > Coleoptera > Phengodidae > Phrixothrix > Phrixothrix hirtus. The sequence continues at coordinate 6,982 of JAHWXV010421908.1, forward strand.
GGTTCCACAAGTCAAAGGGTTTTGCTGAATCAGTAGCTGAAAGACAACAATCTACAAGGGTGTGGAGATTTCTTGTGCGTGGTTGTACGCTTTAAATATATCGATCAGGATAATGTTGTAAAGATTGAAATGGATAGAATATTTGTACCTTCTAACAAAAATGTACAAGAGTTAAGGACGGCTATCGAGGAAGCAATTTACAACAAGTTACGAGCTTTTGAATGCAGAGGAAGTGGTCTGAACGCTGTAGTCCTTCATATGTGCTACCTACGCATATTTTTCACAGCCAAATAAATAACAAAGTATACAGCATGAACGACTGCGAGTTAACTTTCCTCGAATAAAGGGAAGAATACAAGCCTGGATACAGGTGGCACGACGATCAACTATGGTCAGGAAGGAGTTCCGAAGCCCGGGTAGAAAAAGACAAAATTTCCAAGGCGTCTGCCACAACACTATAACAAAAAACAAGTTGTCTTTCATCGCACGAGTTAAAGCCGTTTGCCAAGAAAGAAAGGTGTACTGAATGCTACAGGAAGCTGGCTCTCCAACACAGCAGCAACGTCGCTTCGCTAAAATCTACATTTGTAAAACTTAGGTGTGAAAAGTGCGCAAAAACATATTGCAAGCAATGTTTCCTTGACAAACACTCAACAGGCCGATAAAGGCGAAGCTTTGTAAAATGTATGTACTTGTATATAAGAAATTATTAGTTTTAAGTTTGGCTTGTGCAATAGTTAAACGAAATCGAAAATGTATATGGCATATAAGTTTTTCTCTCTTACTAACCCTCGATTTTAACTTCGTGAACGGCTTTTTCAACAGCTTTCGCAGCTTTTCCAACAGGTAATGAGAGACGGGCGAGAGTCAGGTAAAATACAAATGAGGGACGAATGAGAGGTTATTATTTACAGATTTACAGGTGTTTCCATAGGCATTGAGAGACAGATGAGAGTCAGGTGAGGGATGCATCATGAGAAAAGCGTTTGTTAGTTGAGCGGTCTTCTACATATAAGCACCCTTACGTGTGTGTACTTTGGTCAATCTGTTGATAGCGCCACCATTGGGCTTAGATTCCGCTCTACTGTTCGTGGCGACCAATCGTTTATAAGCTGGATAAAAGTCGACGTCAAAACAGGACCTGTTCAGACATCTACTAAGGGCAGCGCCAAAGAGGAGTCAGCTGCTGTCAGAGGCAAGCCGTTAGGCACGCGGTCGCTGCGCTTTAATAATAAAGAAAAGGTTCGTGAGGGGAACTCAACAGCAGCCAAGGCTTTAAAAAAGTCAAGAAATTTAGCGTCAAACGCTCTAAAAGTGTTCGATAAGCGTAGACGTTGCTCGGAATATTACACAAAACTGGCGCTCCAGTACGGAAGAATTATTACCCAGCGGAGAACCAAGCTTGTAAATCTTAGAGGCAAAGACTATGATAGAACACTTTGTCGTCAACGTTTCATGGACACCCATACGTTAACCATGAAAGAGGAACCTTTGTAAATGTAAAATGTATACAAAAATATTTAGTTTCAAGTTTGCTCTGTATAATAGTTAAATAAAATTAGGAGTTAAGCGTAGATAGGTGTTTTATGTATAAATTTACAAAATTTTGGTGAAGCTAAATGATGGAGATAACGCCGCATACCTGTAATAACAGCCGTTATTAAAGGCAATAACGATTAGTATAATAAAGGAAGGCGTCATTAAAGCATTGTCTGTTTTGTTTACCCTGTTGCTGAATAGCTGCGCATATGTTAGCTCAGAAGAGTTGGAAGGGCTTCCACTTGCGATGGTTGAAGAGGATTTGATACAATATGGCTATTGACAGAAAAATACATCCGCCGACGGCGGCGCTTTAAAAATAGGCGCCGCCGAACTTAAAAGCACGTTAAGAGCTTTTCAACAGTACTACGGGCTGCCTGGAAATGAAACAATGAATGAAGACACTTTTAATTTCTTGGTTCAGCCCAGATGTAGAAGTGAAAAAAATATCAACGCGTACGAAGTACATCCCGAAGAATGGGATAAACCCGTTCTAAAATATTACGTTCATTCCCGAGACATGAAAATATTTCGCCTCACCAGAGCCGCTTTTAAAACCTGGGAAAAATATATAAATTTGCAATTAAAGCATTCAGTAGTGGGCTATGACATAATCATAACGTTTGAGGGGCTCAATCATACCTGACAAAGCGGCGCGCCCTGCTCTGAGTTCAACGGGTTCAGCGGTTCTTTAGGACACTCAACCTCTCCTGCACGAGACCAATCCTTAGTGTAAATTCACATGGATCACTATAAACACTGGTATGTTTAAGACAAAATGGGGCCGCCTTATGCCGGACAAACCAGCTACTTTACCGTTTTACTTCGCGAAATCGGCCACGCTCTTGGCTTACATCATTCGCAAGATAGAGCCGCTTTGATGTATGCGTACAATATTAACCATCTTGAAGACTTGGCCGATGACGATATTAAGGGCCTTTATATGCTTTATCCTAAGAAAACTACAGCGGCGGGACCGGCTACCAGCACCACAACCGCAGCTGCCACCATCACAACCGCTGCTAATACCACCGCCGTTACCGCCACCACCGAGGAACCGCTAGTTCATGTTACCACACCAGATTTTTGTAATGTTAATATAGAACATTTTCTAATTATAATCGAGAGATTATGCATGTTTTACGAACGGTGCGTTTGGATATCGGACTTGAACAGCGCGCATGTAGAACGCGGAAATAATATGCACTGGTTATCTTTTCTCCTAAAAGCCTTTAACCGCTTTGACGCTATTTATCAGAAGCCGGACAGTAACATAGTGTTGTTTGTTCGCGGAAATGTATACTTAATTCAGTTCTCCCACCTATGGCTTGCTGCGGACTGGCCTGAATTCTACACATATTTTGGCGTACCTGTTACTAGTGTTGTCCATACTGCTGTAAATACCTATGCCGGCCGCACGCTGATTTCTCACGGAAAAAACCAACTAATCGAGTTCGATGAGCGCTTGACGAAGCCGAAAGCTCACATACTCATGAACTAGACGTTTCCCGGCGTACCCGCTCGAATTACTTCAATATTCAGATACATTAACAATCGGCTCTATTTCCTACATAAAAATAAATTTTTCAAATACAGCGAGTTTACTGGTAAAACTCTACAATCAGGTGTTGTTGACCCGTCTCTCTTTAACATAAACTGTGCTAATAAAGGTCTGCTCGAGCAGCTCAAAGACGTTTTATCAAGGCTTTTATCGTTCAGTCTGCATATAGAATTATACATGGCGAGGTGCTCTGATGAAGAAGACCATGCATAAATCGTTAAAATGTAATTGTATTATTTGTTAATTATTAAGATTTGAAATCATTAGTTCTTAAGTTTTGACATGTATAACAGTTAAATAAAATAAGTACAGAGCAGCTTTTATTTAATTTTAAGCCCCTAATAATGCTGCCTAAATTCGTACGCTTAAATTGTGGTCATACAGCATAGAACACCCTGTACAATAAAACGGGTTTTACAACATAATTAGAGACGATAAGTGCTATCATATGATGATTATGCCTGCTGTTTGAACAATAGCAAACCACGATAGAAGGAGAGCGCGTCATTTTTACCCCTAGCCGGTTTATATAACTCTTGACCTACGCAAAGATTATGAAATTCATTTTATATGACATGTTGAAACGGGTGTCTGCTAGCGGACCTTCTTCTCAGCTCGATAGCGCTTCAGAATGTACAAATTCCGAGAAAACCGGACTAATAATAACGATGTTAGAACTCGGTCCCAAATTTGGAAAACGCTGTTTTTAGAATAGAACGCCTTGCGACATGCCCTCTTAGGCTTTATCCGATAGTACATTAAGCTCAGTTGGTCGCCTTAATTTCAAAGCCGTAATAGTTCAATATTTTTAAGCTTCTAAAGTTGATGAATTTTGAGATTTTTAGATTTCATTATCGCCGATTTCTAGCTATTTAACGAGACTATGTTTTAACGCTGGCAGAATTTCAGACACATTTTTGTAAAATTCGTTAGGCGCTTTGCAGGTTCTTATTAACTTGACATTAAGCGCTAAATTCATGAATTTAGCGCCTTATGTAGAGCCTTCGAAATAAATAATAAGCAGCGTTAAAAAGCTTACCTTCAATTTATGTAGAACAAAACTCTCGCGTTGCTAGGTGTATTTTTCTTGAACACCTTAAGGATCAGCTACAACCCGGCTATCGACCCTTGTCGAGCTGTGGCCGATCTCTAAAACATACAAGAAGGTTTACGCGCATACGCACACTCATACATACTTCCGCCGTTCTAGCGTAGCTGAAGATGTTGCTCTCTATTACTTTGGAACGACCGTACCAAAAGTGTTTTTTCACTTTCGGGTCGTCTACCCGGAAGCAGCAGGGGCTCTATGCTTCTATAGCGGTATTCAGGCTAAACTGCATATCATATAATTAACAAAAAGTATTTTTTCGCCAGTTACATGTACGAGATGTCCTGTTATTCACCTTTCATATATATTCAGCCCGATTGTACATGATAAGAAGCTTGCAACTTTTTGTATACAAATTTAACTTCTAATTCCGGCTATTCCGCTTTTATTTAAATTTCACGTTTCATCACCTGTCCTTGGATTCACGCCGTTGATGAGCCCTCGGTACGCGTTACGTCTACACCTGTTTCGGCCGCGGATTTCTAAACCTCGAAATTTTTCCCTCAAGAAGTATTTGACGGCAAATTTTTTATCTTCACGTCTTTATCTCGCGAGATGTCCTACCGTAGAAAAAATACCTTTGTGTTTCTCTGTAAGACACTCTTATCTCTAAGATCTTAGCCGTTGAAGTCTCTAATGGAGCTATGTGCTCGATTACGATTTTTTAAATTTAAAATGTGTAGAAATTTTATCGACTACTGTTTCTGCGTGTCCCTGTAATGTCTTATCTATCTTCTTAATTATCGCCTAAGGCGGCCTACGGTGTTCAAAATTCATCATTATCGCTAAGATGTTGAGCCTTCAACCTTTTTTTATTTATTATTTATTCAAGATTTGCCTACAAAATATTTACGCCGTTAACAACAATCGAAATAATTTTAGATAAATAGTAACTAACATTAATTGATTACGTGGAATTTAACTCTTTCATGTTGTGAGTATTTGTAATTTAGTAAAAACATTCTAATTATCGAAGATTTGTATGTGTGTGTAGCGTTAGCAATTTCCTGTGCTATTATTAAAGGGTTTCTTTATTTTTGCTAAAACAAGCGTTTTACAACAAAAAGCCTTTTTATTTCGTTTTCACATTGTGTCTGTATGTGTGACGTCACCCTGCATGTGTTTTACATAATTGATAAATAATTAAAGCGTTTTATCTCGAGCTTATTTAAAGAACGCGATTAATTTAAAATAGCTGAAAGTGCCTTTAGGCTAGCTCGGTTTTGAAATAAGATACTAATTATTAAATTAGCTACCTGTTTTCCCCTAAATATACATAAAGCACCATGTATATTAATTTATCGCAACTTTGCAAATTTATCAGAGCGGCTACCTGCTCGGGTCTTGTCTTTTATTTTTATCGGAGTGATACGCCTTACATCTTCAGATATTCGCCTTAAGCTGCTGGTCGGACATTCCCAAACGTCTTAAGATATTGTACGGGCTTTTCCAAGCGGCGGGGATGCCCCATGCGTCTTCGAGCCTCTAGGGCATTAACCTCAAATTGGAGCGCTACCTAGCCGGCATATTATTGGTCGAGAGTTGACCTTGAAGCGCCGTTTGAGAAGTCTGTTATCAACATACTGCTATTTTAATTATGATTGAATTTCTATAATAGATAAAAGCCGTAAAAATGCCGCTGTCTTCGATGAGTTACCTTATCTGTGTTCCGTTGAACTTAGCGTTTGTTTTATCTCTATTCACGTGCTAAGGTGTTACATGCTTAGATCGCCTTTGGCAATTGATAAAGCGCTATCTGGAGCTAATTACAATATATTAAAGTGCACCTCCGGTGCTAAAGGCATCGCCCTCCTTATTATCGCCCTGTGCTTTAACCTTGCCGCCTTATCAAGAACTCCTTAAGATTCAAGGCAATGACCTGGCCTGAATTCACGTGCGGTGCGTCTTCGGAACCCTTCGACTCCCTCAGGTGGAGTGGTCTGGGCTAAAAGGAGTGACATTTGATTAAATTTAAGACACGTAAGACAAAGTTGTGTCTTGTGTTACACCAGATTTTTAACAGCAAAAACTAATGTTATTTAGTTTGTTTGACCAGAATGTATTGGATGTGCCTAATAATAAGAATTTGCAGCCTGTACAGTGGAATGATATATACTTATATAAGAAATAGATTGGACTTGGTAGGAAAATGCTATATAAAACGCCTGAGCGAAGGAATAAAAATTTAAAAGTGATTAATCGACAGAGCCACAGTTAAGTTCCTAAAGTGATATATAAAGCAATTCAAAATTATTAAATCGCTACAGATTTATTGAAAAACGAGAAGTAGTGATAAATATGTCGTAAACTGCATTTTATTCTATTAACCCTCATGTGACTGACAAAAAAAACACATTATATTGACGCGATAGGTACTCGGGTACCTACATTGAAAGCACTTGGTATATTTATTTATTTTTACGTACGCCACTCGTCATCAACTCGGTATCAGCTTACATTTGCAAGTTGAAACTTGT
>JAHWXV010421929.1:0-10690 GCA_024586415.1 Phrixothrix hirtus
GGGCAAAAATGCTGGGCCAGAACTCTCTATCTCCCTCTACTTACATTTAGGAAATCGGGAGAGTATTGTTCATCATTGAGACAAATTCCGTTGGCGTGCAATTTTTATGTGTATTATTTCATTTTATAAAAGAAGGAAACATACAAACAAATGCTTAAGCAAATAATTTTAAGAATAATTTTTGAATAAACCGCACGCCCATGTCCAGGTAAAAATACAGAAACACTTCAGCTTTGAGCGGATTATCGATTGTTATTGAACCTTTTCCGTAAATATCGACTCGTAGTAACACTATACTTTTGTAGTAAGCGGCATATTGATTTTATTTCTTTCATCTCTCGTTATTTTAACTGGCTAACTTTTATACCGCTGCTTAAAAATATTACAATAACTATTTCCAGATCTATTATCTCGATTTTCCAAACAGACTGTAATCGATTATTAAATATTTTAAAGTATGTTGTCATACATTTTGTGTGAATAAAAATTTATTGTTAATACTCACTAAAATGAATTACACCACGTCGACGTTTCGGCTAAACCTTAGCCTTAATTTTGACTAATTAAGCATTAATAGTTGTTTGTTTTATGAGGTATAAGAAAAATTACTGAGTATCATAAAATTGTGATTTTATACAAGCTAGTAATAAGCCATGTTTTTGTTAAAATATTTTAATAAAAGCATGGCTTATACAAAAGATATAAAATTATAATTTTAAATAATTTTTCTTATACCTCATAAAATAACCGACCATTAAGACCTGCATAGGTTAGTCCAAATATTGACGTAAGTAATTAATTTTAATTGTCAACTTTACTAAACTGATCATTGAGCACCAACAGTGGCTTTTTAATCACACAAAATGTATGACGTTTTATACCAAATTATTCAGTAATCGTAACAACATTATATGCAAAAACGAAGCAAAATTATTGATTCAATAGCAGTTATCACTAATCTGCAATTACCAAGCCTTACTTTTATGCCAACTAGAGAAGTTCAAGTATTAAAGTGTGTTTTTATATAAATTCTCATTAATAAATTATATTATGTGTATATTAAAAAGTAAAATTGCAATAGATGGCTCCACCAGAATAGAATCAATATTATTTTCTTAAAATATGTTCCTCCAGATGGCGTCATACCAATTTTTAAGAACATGTGCCGATTAGTTTGTGATTGACAGTCATTTAATGGGAACAATTTGGATTAATTTTGATAGAATGGAAAAAGTAATTTTCGCGTTCTCATTAAACAATATTTTCTGCATGGAAAAATTAAAACAGAAGCTCGGTAAATATTATTCGGACTCGACTCCATCAATTAAAACGATGCACAAGTGGTTTAATGATTTTCATTGTGGCCGTACGAACGTTCGTGATGCTAAGCGGTCTGTCAGACCAAAACATACCCAATACACCAATACACCAATATTACTATTTATGAATCTTGGGATCGCTCTGGAAACCAAAAACCAATACAAACAATGGATAGAAGCTAGTTTAAATGCACCGAAAAAGGCAAAAGTCGTGCCATCTGTTGGTAATGTCCTAGCAACTTTTTTTTGGGATGATTGCGGAATAATAGAGTATTATTCACCGTTGTTAGACTAGTTGAATGAAAAGGCAAAGAAAAATTAGCCACATTTGGAAAAAGCATTGTTTCACTATCATAATTCACCAGCACATTCTTTAGGTATTTCAACTGCAAAAACATGATTTTCATACTCAGGGGCGCCAAAAACATGTATATTCACTACAATTTCGACAACGAATATTTTGGACGAAAACAATACTTTTTGTCTTACCTATATTTTATAAAGGGTAAAAGAAAGTAAAAATACATGAATTGCATTTCGAAATGCTTTCACATGCCTCATATAATATAACAGAATCGAAAATGTTTTTAAAAAATTTGTCCTTAGTAGTTTGAATTATTTCCATTTACTATTATGCCGATGACCCACTATAAAAATTTTTATAAAAACATCTGACTTCCCGAGTTGTACAAATATCTTTTGCTTATCACAATGTTAAACTGTTTCAGCGGTGTATAACAACCTATGTTTAAATTAAAAAATACCTAGAATGGTAATTATTTTAATGTTGAATTAAATAACAATAAAACAAGATTTGCTGTAACATGTCAGAATATCTAGTTGCATTAGTTCAATAAATCTGTAAATAATTAATATTTGTAGATTTCATTGTAAAGTGGTGAACTGCAATAATTGTTTCATAAATTACTTACCTAACCCAAATGGCGACTTTTTAAACAAACGAATAATATGACATGCTTTGTGCGTACATCAAACGTTACAAAAACTCCCGCCTTACTGCCCAAACATACCTAACCGACTTTCCTGAAACATGATAATCGAATGTTAACGTATTTAACAGATTAGATAGATATATGCAGTAGTATAGATGTTTAAACAAACCCAGTCGAAACAAATATTGCCGTTGAAGCTGAGGAATTAACATTGGCGTGTGTGGTACTTAATCACAACATTTCGACTCAGGAAATAAAAAGCCAAGTTAATATATCTGAAGCGTCTCTAAAGCACAGGTTTCACCCATACAAAACAAATGTTGCCCAAAATCTGCGACCAAGTGATAATATTTGCAGATCAGTATTTTGCAGATGCTATATTAACAAATATTCAGATGTTGATTTTATCGGGTTTTGTGGATCCATGAATTCTACTGGAGTTTTTAATCGCCATAACGAGCTCTACTAGGAACAAGAATATCTACACATAGCGGTTCAACGACGAACTCAAGGTCGGTTTGGGTTTAATGTTTTTTGTAACGTTGAGAAATCATTTAATTGGACCCACAATATTTGATAGAACATTAACTGCTCAACGATATCTGGAAATTCTCCAATCATCCTTACAAGATTTTTAAATAATTTACCTTTGGGAAATGATGTTCGAATATATTTCTAGCAAGATGGCGCTCCTGTGCATAATGGAAGAGCTGTTATGACCTATTTGAAGGGCGGTTTTGATAACAAAGTAATAGGGACTAATACAGTTGTTCAGTGACCAGCCACTGATACTTGATACCTTTCGACTATTACTTGTGGGGTATTGTAAAAAATAACGTGCGTGGAAGTTATTTTAATTAAAAAACATAGAAGAACTACGTGAAGCAGTAGTGAAATCAACAACAGAATTAATCGCAATACAACGCGAAAGGTAACCAACAGTGTTGCGAAATAGTGTCGTTTGTGTTAGGCTAATAACTGACAGCATTTTGAGTGAGCATTTATTGTGATTTATTATCATTTAATAGTTAGTAATATTACGTTGTTTTGTTTTATTAGAATATGTTTAAAAATAATTTTCATCTATATTTTGTTTGCTGCATACTTAATTTAACATCAAAACAATTAAAGTTCTAGATATTTTTTAGTTTAAACATAGGTTATTATACAGAAAAGAGAAAAAAGTCTATTTAAAAATCCAATGTGGCGATTATTTGAACCAAATTGTCATTAAAATGCCGGAAACCAGCATCTTGTATTTTGGTTTGGCAATATTTGATCTATATATCAATAAAGCAAGCAACTTCATATTAAAATTCTTTTGCATAGCTTTTTTAAATAACGTAGATATTAGTCTTTTCAGAAAACTGCGTTTTTCACATTTTTTGGAATAATTGCTAATCTCTTATGAATTTTAAACTCTTCTGACCAGAACTTAAATCAGTACACAAAACTTTCACACTTTGCTCTAACTATAATAATAAGAACGTTACCTATACTATCTTACTCCATTTGGAACATGTACATATACAGGGTGTCCGGGATAAAAGATGCATTATTTAACACACGTGTACCCAAGCCCTTGTGAACATAAATCCGTAGACATTTTTAATTTAATGATAAAAAATTTGTAAATTTTCGCGTAAAAATCTATCATGGATAGAGACCTGTAATATCGTTTACCATAAAAACATAAATATGACCTTATTTTTGTTGACAAAATGTCACGTTAATTTTACTAGAGTATTTTATCGAGTTAAGGCCGCTAGCTGTTTTAATCGAAAGTAGTAGAACGTATTTCTTTAATTCATTTCAGTTTGCTCGTATGTGTGGTAAAACAATATTGCTTATTAATTATAATTATTTACGCATTATTTATTATTATAGTATTTGATAAATATCTTAAATTGGCATACGTTTTATTTACATTAATTTATATAAACATAGTTTTTACTGCATATAAATTATGCAAAATTCTAATAAAACTCATTTATCATTTAGATTTTTAACTATTTTCACAAAATTTCAATTATACGCAAGACAAGTGAATGCGAATATAAATAATATGAAAATATTTATCAAAAAAATTTAACGTCATGTTAAAGCTGTTTTGTAAAAGTGAAAGTTATTTAAAAATTATGTCCGTATTCGATAATACAATTGTATACATATTAAAAATTCTATCTAATAAGTAAAAACCCTTCTTTTATTTTAAATATTTTATATACTTGCACAATTAACATGCAACTAGTAATATTAAGGAAGAAAATAAAACTTTTTATTTTAAAGTGCAATTAGCGGGTATTTATATCGGAACATGGGAGCTATGAAAACATCTGTATCATACCGAAACCGTTCGTTCGGCTTCGGTCACTGATTAAACATGTATAGTTGACCAGCTATTTCTTGTTCAATACAGTACACCAAGTTAAAATGTAGGGGCACGTTGAAAACTTTAGTTACAAACATTTCGAAAACTATGCAATTTAGACACAGCTTATAAGCGTTTTTTGTCGCGTATATTAGATGTTTCTGCTGATAAAGTAATGTTCTTTACATCGCAGATCCTATATATATTTATGTATTCTGCAGTGGTTAGGTCCTCCGCTAATAGACAATTTGCATTGAATAGGTCATCCGGGTGCAATGGGTCCTCCGTATATGGAGGACCTAGCGATTTTCATGTAAACAAGTCTAATTTATCATCCTTCATCGACTGGCAAATTTTCAGATGGATGACCTAGATCGTGGTTTTAGATATTTTGGGTATTTTAGTTGCTGAAATCGCCTCTTGACGAGATGGTGTCATTTTAGTGCGTATATAGCTCCGTATATATTTCATTCATACTTTGCGGTGGAACAGTCATTCTGTGTATATATAGTTTCTCATTTGCAGTAAATAACTCCTCCATTGTGTTCAATTTATGTTTCTCTAGAATCTTCATATCTGCTAGTTTACAGTAATTTTCAACAGGAATAATCGTTATATAGCAGGACAGTGAATATTCAAAATGAAAGCCTAAAATAATAAATTGCTGTACAAACGTAAACGTATCACCAAAGTAAGCTGAATATTTTGAAACAGAATTCCTGGTCTAAAAGTGCCAAAATTCAAAAAATCTTCCTATGAACAGGTGTTTCAAAATGTTCCTTTCTCTGAATTAAGTTAACCCCTCAAGAAGGAGTTGCGAAAATCATATTATTATTTATATCTCTTAAAAAAAGTCAACCAAATCGAATAAAATGTGGTATATTTATATCATTAATTAAATTTTGTAGTCGCATTTATTTTACTTAAATTACATTAACGGTAGGTGTAGAATGTGGGTATTTAACTACTTTACCTACTGATATTTTATGTCTAATTCAATTTTTTGGCAGATTTGAAGTGTAAATAAATTATCTCAACTACTCTAATTTAGATTCGACATTCTAGAAAAATTTCTCCAAAATCGTGTAGGTATTAATTTTAAAGATGATATAAATCGGTATTACAAACGTTATGAATTTAGAAATACTGTCCTAAAAAACAAAAACTTTTATAGACAAAGATTCAAGTTTTTTTATTTCAAATTTTCTGCGAGTAAGTAAATTACGATCAAATAATACATAATTGAACTAATTATTATATTTGTTATATTAAAATAGATCTTTGGACTTAAATTGAGTACCTTTTTATTAAATAACTAAACGTTTCGTAAACTTTACGTTTTATTTATCAATATTAAAAATTATTACAAACTGTTATAATAGGCAGATAAATAAAATAAAAATGGTAAGCCAATTAAAAACTTATTTAAATACTACCTGCGATGGTCTACCTTATATTTCATCTGACACCTTCATCTTATCTGTTGAAATTGTTAGGATGCTTATAAATTTCTATTTATATTCGCTGAAATCGAGGATAATAATTAGAAACTCTTGATAATATTATCGTTGTATTAAATTTGATTCTAAATCATGTTTAGCCACAGCAGATTTTAAGAATTGTTCAAGTCCGCAAAAACGTCGATGCTCTTTCCTTATAGTGATATAGCTGTGTTTTGTCTGGTTAATACAAACTTTGCTACAAGAACAGTTCAAATACCAGGAGATGATAAAGGATCAACACAACCTTTCGCCGAGCTTAAGTAGTGGTACAATGGTGGTAAAAAATCTTGCATCACCCATTATTTTTATGATTTTCAATAAAAATGTGCCAAATTGATTCAAATTATTCCGGAATTGTGTTGGCAGATTAATAGCTACATGTTTAATTACATAATTAGAAAGTTTAAACAACATTTCCTTGATTCGTTTTTGTAATCGAACTAATTACACATTTCTCTTAATAATGAGCTTAAAATTAAGAAATAATGTACCCTATTAAAAAACATTTATGGGAATTTTATGGCAGATTTCTACCTTTTATCAAGTAAATAGATAAGTAACAATCCTAAATAGAGCATTTGAGTGATTCCATCATTTTTTACCACAAAGAGGGAAGTTCGTCCCGTGAAATCGCCGCCAAAGTGAAATTTAATCAATCTTCAATGATAAAAGTGATTAAAAAATACAATGAAACGGGAAAAATAGAAGGTAGGCTTCGTACTGGACGTCCAAGGAAAACTTCTATCAGAGATGACAACATGCTGTGAAGGACAAGTTTGGCTGATCGGACCCTTAATTCAACCGAACTAACCAACTTGCGGTCCCAGGCCACCGGAGTAAGCATATGCACCTCTACAGTGAGGAAGAGACTTCACAGTTTTGGACTCAGAGGCTGTCGAGCACGAAAGAAGCCACTGTTATCAGAACGTCAACGACTGCTTCGCTTACATTAGGCGAAAAATTATCGTGATTGAACCCCAAAAGATTAGAAAATGGAACTATTTAGTGACGAACCATCTTAACTATAAACAACCATTCAGCAAATTCATACGTCAGGCGATTTCCATCAGAAGAGTTTGTACCAAATTACATTCTCCTAACAATAAAACATCCCAATTCCATCATGATATGGGGATGCATGCGTGCTACTGGCGTTGGACGTTTACATGTTGTATCTGGTATGATGAATGCAACCAACTACATTGAGGTATTAGAAACCAAAGTGTTAAGAAGTGGAAAAGATTTGTTTGGTGAACAGGAGTTCATATTCCAAGACGATAATGCTCCATTCCATAGAGCTGAAAGTGTACAGGCGTGGCTCTCTGCTAATAAAGTGAAAAGGCTCGACTGGCCTCTGCAATCTCCGATCTAAATCCAATCGAAAACCTATGGCAGAGGATATGAAACATTATTTCCAAACGCAAACCCACAAAAAAGGTTGAATTGATCGAAGCCTTGATTGCTGCCTGATATCGCTGCGTTTCTGTAGAGAAGTTGGAAAAATTGGTTAATTCCATGCCGAAGATATGTACCTTGGTGATTAAAAACAAACAGTGGCCATTTAAATATTGACGCGAGTGATAAATTCTTTAATTTGTATTTTTTCAATTTCATTGTATTAAATTATCTAATATAACAATTTTTGCAAATTGTGTTTTATTACTTTATTTTATGACTTTATTTTGATAGGTCGTTGTTTCTCATCCCAAATCTGTGTTACATGTATAAAATAATTATTTGGTTTTAAATAAATTTAGTTTATAGACAGAAATAGTGTTTTATTCAAAGTTTGGCCGGTTCAACACGGTGATGCAATACTTTTTACCACCATTGTGGGTTTAAAATAATTTTAATATCATAACGATTCAGAATTCTACGATTTCTCAGTGATGAACTAAGTTGTTTAATTAAAACTTAAGTGAGTTTAGAACTTCTTCTTTAAAAAATAATATTATTAATTTTATTGTGTGAATAACCATTTTCTTGTAAATATTTTCTTAAGTTATCCAATTCGGATTAAAACAAATACAAATCTTGGTGTTCTGTCAACCAAAGTTTTAATAATGTAACAAAATTAGAAACAATAAGTATTCCGTACATTCCAAAATAATTCTGAAGGTCCACCTAACTAAAATAAATGATGTAATCATGAATTACTCATTACTGTAACTGGTATCTAAATAAACTACAAGCTATAACAATGAGTCATGGAATTACAATTTTTTACATCAGCATTATGACTAATTTTATTCCTTATTAATGTGCAATGTTCGAGACCCTTACTTCTATATAAATACACGTTTATTTTTAGTGTACTGAAAAATAAATACTTAAGTGGATACGTGTAAATAAATAGTTATAATTTAGTAAATATAAAGAAAGACTTTTAAACAATTAGCTAGTTTCGTTACATTGATGTCAGGTATCGCATTTTTTATTTAAACTGTAAACTATAGAATTATCAATAATTAAGAGCTAATGTTATGGTTTTTTATTTATGGCAGTGACAAGAAGCGCGAAAAAAAATATGTAGTCGTTGATTGAAGTGTTGCCAAAGATGAAGGATAAAATTGAATCGGAACAAAATAAATTGAATGAAAAAATGGATTCCAATCAAAAAAACATGAAATTCAATCAAAATAAACTAGATGACAGACTACCATGCTTTGAATGAAGAATTTACATTAAATTAAATCAAATTTCAGGAAGAAATTAAAAGAAGATAAGCTACACTACAGGTAGAAATTAAAAAATCAAAGTAAATTGCATAATAAGTCAAAATAAACTACAAGAAGAAATCATCAACAGATTACAAGAAGAAATTAATTCAAGCCAAAATAGATTAACAAAATATATAGAAGATGTTACCAATGAGATGTCAACAAAATACGAGGAAGTAACTAAAAAGGGCGTTAAACTATATAACAAGTTTATCCTCCTCACGGCAAATAAAAAAGTCAGTGTGCCTAAGAGGAAGGCGTCCTCTGCTCCTCATGAACAATTAACGGAAATCAGTGCACAGCTGATCCCTTATATTCAGACTGGTGAAGATGGAATGGCAAGAACTAGAGAGTACGCAAAAGTACCCGCATATGATGGGAAAACGTCTTGGCCCAATTACCATAAACAGTTCGAGGCAGCTGCAACATCAAATGAATGGACTGTTGAAGAAAAGACAGCTGCCTTAATATTGGCTCTACAAGGGGATGTTTTAGACATTCTACAAACTATATCATGTGATCTGCGGAATAACTTCGATTATTTTTTCCCAGACTGAAAATGCAGCAATCTACTGTGCTCAGTTAAGGAATCTAGTGCATACAATTGGATAGAATCCCCAGGAATATGAAACTAAAATTGCACGACTAGTGAGATCAGCATCCCAATGGCCTCACAAAGTTTTATTGAGCAAATTGGGATGCAAACATTTGTGGATGGTTTTGGGATCCCGAAACATAGCAAGTACTCTGATTGACAGGTCCGCGTGACCTTGCTAGTGCATTGGTTTATGCTTTTGAATTTTAAGTGTACCAACAAGCATCAAAAGGCCACGTCCACGAACGTGCCAAGGAAGAGGACAAATCTAGTGCTGTGACTCTGGTAAAGATAATGTTAGGATTAGTTAAGGCATAAAATCCAATCGGACAAAAACTACGATGCTGAAAATGTGGAAAACGGGGACATGTGCAGAGAAACTCTACAGAATTAAGAAGCAGTCTCGTCGATAATACAAACCATCATAAACACCGTGTCGGAAGAAACTATTGAAATGCTGAAGCTTTGTCGAGAAGATTGCAGCCACTGTTCTCGGTTGGAAACAAAAGTTGGAGAACCTTTTGTCAATCACTACTGTAATCAATGATGATTGAAAATCGGATACTATCAAGCAATATTAAGAAAGCCACCCAGACCTGAAGTTGTTATTAAAATGAAAGAATGTAGATTAAAAACTGGTTTTCATTTAATACCGTTGTTAAGGCAAATTGGTCCCAATTAGATTCCTTACAGGTTTAAGAGGGTATTTTATAGAAAGTCATGAAAAATGTTGGTGGAAATGAAAGACGAATGCAGTTGGTAGTTCCGAATAACGGAATAGCGAAAGTTTTGCGAATATCTATTCTTATAATAAGGAAATAGAAATATGTTGACAAAACAAGGCGATGACAATTGATTGTGTTAGGGATTGCAACTATTGCTACGAGTATGTAAATTAATAATATTATCCGTACACGGTTTTTCTAAATTTTAAACCCAAATGCATTTAAAGGTTGTATTTCGCCGATTATAGCCAGAGGTATTGTATTTAGACGAATGTGGTTATTTTCGGGGAATAGCATAGAGTAGCACAGCAGAGCAAAGTCCGCTCGCGAAATCTAATAACAATACCGTAATTAAGATTACGTAAATAAACCTGCTGTAACTATATCTCCCAATTTTGTCGCATCATATATATATATAAATTACAAATCAATAATTTGTAAGCACGTTTTTAAAAAACAATTTTTATTCTTAACTACAACGATGTTAATCGTATCAAAAATCAAT
>JAHWXV010421934.1:0-10620 GCA_024586415.1 Phrixothrix hirtus
TTTTATATATATATATATATATATATATATATATATATATATATATAAATGTTTGTAGATCTAGTAGCTTATCTAATTAAAAATTAGACAAACTACAAATAATGTATTTAGTTAAAATAAGTTAAGTTAATTGCATAGATCAAATCAGATGCCACCATTTTAAATATGAACATGTTGCAAATTCCACGTACAGAGTTACCGTAAAGCGCAAGAATTTAATAACAAATAAGTCAAGCTAGTAGAATAAAGATACCGTATCTTAAATTAGTATATAAAGAGCGACGCAGGTACGCTTAATACACTTCGCTTTCAACTGCAGAGCGAGATACTTCGATAACTACCGCGAAATGAGCTAGATACACTTCGACCCCATCAGCGGAGCCGAGGACACACTCTGTCAACCACGAACCGATACACTTTGCATCTGACCGCGAGGCAAGATACTCCACGTACATCGCGAAGCGGTATTCCGGGTCCGACTGCGATATAAGTATCGAAGCGCGCTCTCCTAGTAGGGCCCGCTTTATGAATCAACCTTTGATTTAAAATATATAATTGAGCCGGTGATCCTAGTTTACGCTTGTAAGTTGGGAAACCTTTTTGCTATCACTGACGAGACCTAGTTGCTAGGGCAGCAGATAGAGTCACAGAGGGCTAAAACAGTTGCTTGGGCGATAGCGGAGCTGAAGGATCCTGAAAATCACCGCCGTACACCGTGCACGGTCTGTCTTATTCTAGCGTCGCAGTTTCCTGTAGAACTCGACGAAGAAACCCGATATTATACGCTTCCTATTGTTGTCAGGGCGATAGGAAGTTGTGTTGACAGATCTCTAGACCGCAGATGGAAGTTGTGACAGGATCACAGCAATTTATTTAGGTCGACTATTGAACCATTTTGTGTATCGATGCTGACAGCGTTGATACAGGACCCTTTACTAGACAACTTCCAAATCCATTCTAGCATTCGTTTAATGCCTATAGAAATTAATTACTAATTCGTGAGAGCCCTCTTATGAGAAGCGCTAATTAATTAATTTCTGTGATACTAATGTAATAGTATCATCCATCCGTCATTAAAAATTAACACTAACCGAAACAAACCGATTGCTGTCAACAATAATTAAATACACTCATTGTTTGAGCTTTACGAATTAAATTCAATATTTAATTGCCGTTGTCGTAGACACGAAAGGATAGCTAATGACCATTTCATTGAGTTCATTTTGTACATATTTATTTTATCATTAGAGAACGCCTATCTAATTATATTGAATATTCCATTAACACTTTGTATATAATTATTCTGCACTTTTCGTACTTGTAAATAATTTTTAATTTTTAATTAATCATTCATTTGTTTTTATTTGTAATATATAACTTATGAAGGTTTATTGACTTATTACATATCAATCGATTTAGCTAGGTATGAAGAACTGAGACTTCCTTCAAGGAAAAGCCCTGTAAATCAAAGGATCCGGCCTCCCGACTACTGCCTACAAAATATAAATAATTTTCCCCCACGACGTAAGTGGAGAAAAATGTAACGTCACAGGTTAAGAAATCACCCGGTACGATGTCTCTTTGAAAGTAGTCTGAATCGGATATAGCACACTTACGACAATTCTTTGTCGAAAGCAGAGGGAGCTTAAACAGAGGCAAAAATTTCTAAATCTTTGAATTTGATCCAAACATGTACATCACAATTGCTTAATACTAATATATTTTTATAATACTTTTATTTGTAACCTTAATATACTGATTTTAATATATCTAACATAATTTATTTCAATTTGTAGTTGGAAATTATACCATAAAGTAAACAATTATTTTACACATCGTAATATTAACTTTAAAACATTAAGAAAAAGTAGTTTTCGATTTGTATTCTATAATCTTTAAAAA
This sequence comes from Phrixothrix hirtus, assembly GCA_024586415.1. NCBI lineage: Eukaryota > Metazoa > Arthropoda > Insecta > Coleoptera > Phengodidae > Phrixothrix > Phrixothrix hirtus. The sequence continues at coordinate 1,903 of JAHWXV010421934.1, forward strand.
TCAATCTTTTATGATAGAATTTTCCACATATTCTAAAAATAAAGCAAAATGAGTAATTGCTATGGTTAGAAACTATGTCATTAAACAGGATTATTTGAACGCTTAGAATGAATATAGGTTGTATGAAGTATACCTAAGCATTCAAAATGACGTGCATTTAATTTGCATTTAACTGTAATAATAAATTTAAGAAATCAAAATTTTACGAGAGCACATACTCATCGCGTATCAAATTTCATAAACGTTAAATTTTAAATGAAAAAGTTATTGGCGATAATAAGTCAGGACAGTTATTCTTTGAAAACGCTAGTAGGTCTGTTTTTTAAATACTTCTTAAGATGTAGGATTTGAATCTGTAATAACATGGAAATGGAGAGGAAGAATATAAACAGATTAGTACCAGATACAAATGATTGTTTAAAATATCCTTTGGAAGAAAATTATATAATTCTGATCAACATTGTAAACACCTGCTTTACAATACAGCTAAAAAGAAGTGGCAAAAGTTAGGATTGCCGAGAACGTCCAAATTAATGTAGAAAATAGAAAAATTAATACATGCGGTTGAAGAGTCAAAGGCTTTTAGATGTATGTTGTTTGTGAGTAAGTGTCTAAAAGGAATTGATGCAAATGTGGTATTATAAGGCCTTCAAAGGTGACAGTTTTATTAAAATTATAATTTTAAGCAGTTTATAAACGATATTTCATTTAGTAACATATATATTATTCAGATAGTCCCTTTTATTGGTTTTATATTGCAATCTAACTAAAACTGTACCGTCATTAGTGTCCAATAAAAAGGCGAAAAATAGCTGATTATTAAGAATGCCAGGGGCTAGATTAAAAAATAAAATGTTCCTTATTTTAATATTAAAGGATTGGGTTCTGTTTATTTATATCGGATATTAACTTCAACGACTGTACATTGACATATGTTTAAGCATTGAAACCAACATCGGATTATCGACCTATTCAAACAGAAAGTTTTCGTATGATACACGACATTAAAACTTTTAAAGTCAGCTTAGTAAATTTAAATTTAATTCCCGATTCGTGTAAATGGGCCTTAATAATTAACAAAGCGCATGCTCTTAGAAGTATCTTTTAAATTTGCAGTACATGGCAAAAGAACTTCAATAACATTAAATGTGCAACAAAGGCAAAAGTAAATATTTGGTTGCCTATATAGCTGCCATGAACCATTATTAATCACAACTATACAAGGAAGCATTCTTTGGAGAACGAAACAACTACAGGAGGATATAAACTAATTATACAGGAAGGATGTAAGTGTAGTTGAAATCTAGATAGCTTCTTACCTCCTAAAATGCTTAACTTGAAATAACTTACTAAAGTTTTCTTTTCACGATAGTTCTTACGTTATACAGGGTGAGTCATAATTGGCATAACAAACTTCGGAATTAGATAGGAGAACCATTTTTGAGTAAAAAAGTTTATACCAGTGGCGGATCTTCAATAAGATCTGCGGCATCGGCTGTTGGTTTCAGAAAATTATCGATATTATATACCTATTTATGCTTTAAACTCTTATAATATAGCAATTTTTTCAACAAAAATTTATAAAGGAAGAAATTACGTATTCAATTTCAGTCAATAAGCGCAAGCGGAATATTTGTTTTTTGAATAACAAAGCAAGCCACAAATTGCGACATCAAGGTCTGCTTTACAGACCAGAATGTCTACGTCATCACATACTCACAAGAGACGGATACCAATTTTAGCCATGACCGAACCAATGAAAGCTTAGAATATGCATTATAACTCACGCTTTCGAGCTATAAATACTGCAGCATAATATGATTTATCCGGTTCAGTCACACTCGAGAGAGCAAAGAAGCAAGGCATACGTATTGTGAGGTTAGATCGATGGTCAAGTGAAAAGTGGAAGTGTGAACGAGACGAGCAGATATGCGACAGCAGTTTGGTCTGTGACAGTTAATTACTAGTTTATAAAAGTATATCTTTGAACCTTAGGCCCCTTACACTAGTGTGGGTAGGTCGGGATCAATAATGTATATAAACCATAACCAAGTTTTCTCTCTTAATTTCAGAAATAACAAAAAAAAATAAATGTTAAAACCAGCAATACTATTGAACACCAATAATATAGGGATAGAAAATGAAGATTCAGTCCTCAAGGAAAAAATCTTAATAATTAAAGAAGAAATTAAGGAATACCAGGATATAATAGAAAAGGGTGTATCAGCCATATACAGATTAACAGAAAAAGTGAAAGTTCTCGAAAAAGAAGACCGAGAAAGAAGTAACGTAGAAGAAACGTGGTAAGACCCTGGTGAGGATGCTTTCCAGTTAACTGCTAGGAAAACAAGGAAAAGGAAGAAAGGAAAATTAAAGACTACGTAGGAGGAAAAAGAAAAGTCCACCATGTTAACAATGGAGGAGCGAGATACCATAAACAGAAATGATTTAACCGTAAATCAAGAAAAAGAGTCAAAAGCGCATAACTCTTCAGAAGATGCAAGCTATGTACCCCGAGCCTACAACGGCGGCGCGATAATAATAGATAAACAAGTCAATACTAGATGTCCACCACCTATAGTGCTCTCAAACAGAGACAACTATTTGGAAAGAAGCTGCGTAACAAAGTAGCATTACTTCCCCCAAAGCACTAAATACGATGGCATGCGGATCTTTACTAAGCATACAACAGAATTCTGAACGCTATTATTAATTCTAAAAAAGAACAACATACCGTGCCACTACTTTCAGCCGCAGGAGGAGAGGCAGACTAAAACAGTAATCAGAGGAATACCAGCATATCCATTCCCTTAGAACAAAGGGAAGAGGATCTAATAATACAAGGATTCCAATTTAAGAAAATATTAAGACTGAAAAGAGGAATGGAAGATCTGCCACTAATACTAGTAATCAGCGTTAACACTTTGGAAGGGCCAAAAATCAAGCAGGTCAGACAAATTCTGTACATAATTGTCTCCACAGAATAGAAAATAAATCCAGTACCACCACGGCAGTGCTATCGTTGTCAGGCTTCCGGTCATGTGTCCTAGAGATGCACTGCCCAACGCAAGTGCATGCTATGCGCAGGTTTCATCCGATATACAAGTGCAAGAAATCAACAGAAACAAAACCAAAATGTAATAACTGCGACGGAAAACACCCGGCATGCTTCCGAACTGACCCAGTCAACCCAGAAAATCTGAAGGCCCTAAACGCAAGGAGATACCCAAGGGACAATAAGCGAATTAGAAGAGAAAGCGTGACCTACATACCATTTACCCAAAATCTAAAGCGAAAAGAAGAAAACGAAGAAATACCAAACAAGCTAAAGGCCATAATAGAAAAGATTCTGACTAAGATATTGCCAAGCCTAATCCAAAAATCAATTCCAAAGTAAGACAGCTGAAGCGTCAGATGACGCGAATCCAATTAAGGCCACCTCCCGCTCCCTTTAAGTGGGGGGTGGTGCTAATTGCGAGCCTTTGTATAGAACCACATCCATCCTCAACATTGGATCGGAACAAAGTTAAAAAAGGATTTAACTGGAATTGCAGGCGCCTTTGCTTTTGCTTGCGAGGAATTTTAAATTTTAAAATACTTTGGGGTTTTATGTTTTTATTTATTTTAAATAAATCATGTTTAAGGTTAAATATATTTTGATTTGTTATTTAGTAAAGTTAGTGTTAATCAGAATTTGTTTACATTTTATAACGTTCCTGTAGTAAATTGCTTAGAAAGTTAACTTCCACTTAAAAAACATTTTCAATGCACCTACATTAAACGATTTTTGTATTGTAATGTTTTGAATTGCCTTAAAATATTGGGAATTTAGTTTGACGATATTTTAACGTGATAGTGTTGAAAATTATTTATCATAGACCTAAATTTCAATCGTATATACCTGCAGCATCATCAAATTTTAAGACCAAGAAGCGCCACTGGCTCGTATAAACCTATATTCAACACTTCATTGTTGTGCAATTACAAAAAATTAAAGTCTTTTATACAAGACTTTAATGTAACGTAAAACACATTGCATTAATCAGTAGAACAAAATGGAATAACCGTTAATAAACTAAAATTAAATAATAGCATTATAAACATTGCTCTGACGCAAGCACAAGCGCGGCGAATTAGAGATTAATATACTCCAACAATGTGGTTTTTGTTACGAATTCATTAGCGGCATTAATAATGATTTCCAAGAAGTATTCTTGAGTATCAATTGGCACACTGTATACCATATATTTCATATATCCCAGAGGTAAAAGGCTAAGAAGTTTGAAATAGGACTTTTCGACGGCCCGCAGCAGATTCCCACCCAATCCATCTTTCAGGATGGTGCGTATTTAGTCATTTAGTTATCTGCCTTGTGCAATGAGTTGGTATCCCATCAATAGACGGATTGATAACGGAAGATGTTCGAGAATGTCTCGCAAACGACGATATAAAAAGTTTAACGTTAAATCTATCTTCGAAAATTTCTACTTCAAATAAATGTCCTGTAAAAGTCCCAGCCCAAACGTTAATACTAAATCGCTATTGAAAACGTGTTATATGTTGATCCTATCTAGAGTGAACTGACCTCCATTAGACTACGTAATATTCGAAATAAAGTTAGGAATTGCAACATCTGAGTGCAAGAGCCAATGACAAAATTCTATGCGTTGGCAATAATCCCATGACTCCAGCGATTGTACCCGCTGCAAGTAGAAAATATGGAGTCCTTCTATATGTAGTATTCTGGAAACAAAACTTTGTGGAAGATTTGAACTTCCTGCAACTCGTTGAGTACCAATGCTGGTATTATGCAGAACTGCATCAATAACGTTAATTTCGTTGTCGAGTCGACATTGTTTATGTTTGTCTGAATATCCCCACCACTTTTTACAACGTCTTTCAATCTTCGAAACGTTCTTGCAAGTACTGAATAAGGTGGACGGCGTCTATCTGAGAATCTGCGGGGTTCTCCCTTCCGTTGTAATAGGGGTATACGAAAATAATGTCCGCATATTCAGCTACATTAAAACATTCCATTTCTAACTATGTTCAATTGTTTGTATGGGAGCTTAGAATACTTGCATTATAACTTGCGCTTTCTAGCTGCAAATACTGCAGTACAATTATATGCCAAAATCAACAACACTTTACTTTCAGTTTGACAATTAACTAAACATTCAACTGTCACCAAAATTTCAATGCATTACAAAATACTTAATTCAATTTATTTTAAGCACAACTTTGCTCGCTTGTTATTACACAACCATGCAGTACAGGACATAAGTTCATATGAACCCTTTTACTCATTATGACACACTCTGTATAAAAGTAGTATAGGCAAATAACGCAAATATCGTTTAACTGGATCGGAAATCATTATAAACTGGTTAAAATGGTATAATAAAATGTAAATTAAATTAAATTCAATAATAATAATCTTACATATTAGTAAACATGTACTCAAAATCTTATAAATTCGATTATTAATATATAATTACGATCGTAAAATATTTCTGTTAACAAATATAAAAAGGGAGGACACAACACAAATTAAAATTAATGAAATGACGTTAAAATTCAAATCAAGATTAACATTTGACATTAAAAATATTCAAATAAAGAAAGTACTCCCATAACTCGCGTAAAATGTAATGCTAGCTAATATTTCTTTTCTGTAAATCTGCGTCGAATACATCAATTTAATTCATATGAAAGCAACTTTAACAAAAGGTTTGCAATTTGATAGCATTTAACTTCAATGCACATAAATGCAAATTAGTCGTAATAAAGTAGGTCACACAATTATAATATTAAATTGCCAAAGGCGCAACTCGACATGTAAGTTGTATCATAATTAAATGCAACCGAGAAGCTTTTATAATAAAATTCTATATAATAAGCAACTAATCGTGAAATGCTTAGGTTTCATAATTGATACGAGGGTTTCTCTAAATTAAAGACCGTTCGGTTGTAAAATATTTATTATGAAAACTATATAAATATTTATATATTTCTCTTAAAATACATACATTCTATTAGTGCTCTACATAATCGTCACATAAATTAAGACATTTATCACACCGATTCACCAGCTTCAATGTTCCTTCGCCATATCCTTCTGCCGCAAGTCCGTTTAGTCACCGATTGACAGCATTTTGAAGTTCATTGTCATTTGCGAATTGCTTACTACACAAAAATTCTTCCATAGTGCGTAATCGAAAATTGCCCATCTAAATGTTCTCAATAAATCTTGTGTCGCATCTGCAACATGTGGACGTGCATTATCGCACAGCAGTACGATGCCGTTGATCAGCGGTCCACGTCGTCGATTTTGAATGGTGCGTCGTAACTTTCAAAGAGGCTTTTGCACTTACAGTCGTTCCACGTGGCATAAAGTCAATCAACAGTATGCCAAACCCAACCTAAAAGACTGTGGCCATCACTTTGCGTTCAAATGGCGGTGTCTTTGCCTTTGTTGGTTTCGTTGGTGACTGAGGACGACACCATTCACTTGACTGCCGGTTTCTCTCTGGCGTGTAATACGAAATTCATGTTCCATCCCCGGTTATAATTGAATTAAGGAACTCATCACCATTTTATGAGTAGTGCAACAGAAATGCCAAAGCAGATCCCATTTGGATTTGTTTGTCACGTTCCGTTAAGACGTACGGTACAAACATTTCTGAAACCTAAATGGTCATGCACAGTGCGATCAATAACAGCTCTTGAAACGTCGGGAAAACGAAGAGCCAGGTCGAAAATTGTTATGTGACGATCGTTTCTGATTTCGTCATCGACGTGTTACAGCAAATCCGTGTTGATTATCGAGGGTCTCCGCGAACGTTCCTAATCATGCGCATTAATTCTGTTATTTTCAAACATTTCACACAATTTTCGCACATTTCTTTCATTCGCTACATTGTCACGATACACCGCAACCAACTGCCTATAAATTACAGCTGGCTTAACGTTTTGATGGTTTAAAAAACTTATTAGTTCAGGTGTTTCACAATCAGTGGTAACGTCGATTTTATGACTCACTTTAAAACGTAATAACTCACACGTAAGCAAACGTATTATAATGCGAGAACCGAGAGACTACAGCGCGTTGTGTATATTACTAGAGTGGCATTCATCCACACAGGTTTACCAACCTCAAAGATAGAAATTTAGAGATACCGGCCGTAGATATTGTGAAGCTTTTGATATGAATTTTAAGAACAATGAAGAAAATAGAGTAATGAAAATTAGTTATTTTAAGTAATTTTCCGCGGCGAGTCCTCACAATCTGCCTGCAGCCCATTGAAAATACACAACATTCTGATCCACTCAATTACAAGGCATATAAAGGCCATTTCTGAATATAGCCCATTATAAGATGATAAATGTGCCCAAATGAAGATATAAAATACTCAGCAAGCTAAGCGCAAAAATTGACATTACAGATATCAATGTGCCAGTCACAATATACAAAGTTAGAATCAACTCGCAGCCAAAGGTGCTTTAAGTATTTATGTGCGTCTGAGAAATCCAACATACGAGGGGAGTTCAATGTATTCTCGGTATCGTGGCTATTTAATAATGATAAAGGTTTTTAAATTATCTCAATGGCAAATGACACTCCCTGAGGTTATTAATACAAATTTGCAATTCATTATCATCATTATCGTTCTAGGCATCCTTGGAGAAAGACAACCAAAATGCCTGAAGCGACACTGTTGCGAAAAGTCAAGCATCGCCCTGTGATAAAAATCCTAACAAAAGAAAGGAAACCCTAAAAAATCATCCACGAAGAGATGGTGGTTGTTTATTCAGATTCTGCTCCTTCATTATCCACCGTTCAAAAGTGGTCAAGTGAGTTTAAACTGGGTAGAAAAAGCAACAAAGGCGACCCCGTGCCGGCAGGCTAGTTAGTGCCACTACTGAGGCAAACATTAAATTTGTTGAGAAACTTATACTTGAAGATGCCCGTATAATGGTCAAAATGTTAGCAGAAATGACTAAGCTATCCGTGGGTACCATTCACACTAGCCTTTATGACTATCTTAACCTGTTACAGGTCAGTGCAAGACGGGTGCCGCCAATCGTCATCGCGCTTCAGAAACAAGTGCAAGTCGAGTGCTGTAGGGAGTTTTTGGAGATCCTTGGTGAAAATCTGCGAGTATTTTTGATCGAATTGTTACCGGAGGTGAACCGTGGGTTCATCATTATGATCCTGAGAGCAATCAGGAGTGAAAGCAGTAGCATAAAAAAGAGTACAGTGTCACGGTCTCACCTTCGATCTTTAATTATTCTGAATTAATTCTAGTATGTACATTTGGTACGCCCTGTGTATAGGTACTTACGATTTCGTTTGGGTCGAATGCGTATATAATTGGGATATTTAAAAATCGAAATTTCATTTTGGATGTTTCTATATGTGTACATTAGTAAATAATTCCTTTTCTTATATTAATATTTCAGGAATGAAGGTTGATCTTAACTAATAAACCTAATTCCAGAATTCATTAAGTGTAGTTTGTTTATCCGATAGGTGTTGCCGCCTAGTGTCAGCATTTGGGAATATAAAATTCGTTTTAAAATTTCGTGTTGGTTAAAATAGATTTTCTTATCTGGCTCTTGTGCTTCGACTTTGTTAAGATACAAACAGACTGTATAAAGTGTCGATTATTCTTTGTTGCTGTAATGTAAAAACAAGCGTTGTTCATTTTAATACAA
>JAHWXV010421951.1:0-14006 GCA_024586415.1 Phrixothrix hirtus
CCCTCCCTTACCGTCCCGTCCCGTCCCGTCTCGACCTGTCCGATGCTATCCTATCCTATCCTATCCTATCCTATTTTATTCTATTCTATTCTATCGTTGGAATAAATGTATTATATACGTTTAGGAGAATATGTTAAAAAATAAAAACATTTTTGTAATGGTAATACTTTTCTTTCATTTTTAGGTCGCCTAATTATCATGCTGCCCTTGTAATCAGTCATCTGAAGACTGTAATTTGTTAATTCTTTCTTCAACACGTATAAGCGAATAAGGCTGTTTATTTCAGGAACGAAAAATTAACCTCAAAATTTAATAGAAATCATTTGTATTATCTGTTGGAATATAGAATGAATACGTTTATTGTACTGTTAGATGAAGAATAAGAAATAGTTTGTTAAACCTTCAGGTTCTAGTGCTACAAAGTTAGTAAAATAGTAAGTAGTTAGTAGGAAATAAATCATGTATGAGCAATAAGAAATTTTCAAATAAATTGTAGTAAAAGTAGGATGTAACTTTGCCTTTGTAGTTTGGTTTTAGTCTTCAAATAAACTACATATAAATCTGATTGTTTCATTTTTTCTCAAGTAAGACAGGTTTCTATAGTTTTTGGCGTCTTCACATCAAAATGTGGATTGGTTTTCTTAACTTCTCATATTTATGAAATTCTTCTATTTGACACATTAAAAAATTGTTCAGCGGTGAGAGTTGATGGTTTCGAACAAAAATAAATTTACTATGATAACATTTTTTTGCATTGACTTTTTTGGCTTTAATAAGCTGAAAGAATTGGTTCAATTTCTCGAAATTGTGTGTAAATTTAGAGTCACGAAACCAGTGAAGGGCATTCTGCCATAGAAGTCACTCCTGACAACATCGATGCTGTATGCAACTTACTACACGACCTATAAAGAAATTAAAGTTTTGCTAGGCATTGGTATGAATCATATCAAAGCATCAGAAAACCATGTGCTTGTTAAATATAGCACAATTTAAAGCAAAGATACAATCACAGTCAGTCCAGAGAAGTGGATGATATTGTAGCAGGTGTCGAATCACAACTTTACTGCTTTGAACCGAAAAGCAAATCACAACCTAGTGTGTAGGTGTCCTCAGACGAACTATCTACAAAAGAAATGAAACTAAGCAAAAAGTTTGATCGGTTCTGCTGTGCTTTTAAGCTTGAAAATCATTTATGGTTACTACCGAGAAGTGCACAACAATTTTTTGTCGACTGTATTTGAGAAAATTCGTCTTAATCGGTCAATATTGTGCATCATCTGCCACTATATAATTTAATTGGAGGCGTTGAGATTGGGATTATTGCACTTAAAAAACAATGGCATTACTAAAAAATCTAATTTTAACAATCCTTATATAATATGTAAATTTTTGTAACGTGCATCTTGATGTTCGGTGCCTGGAAAGCACGAATACGAGAAGTTTAATCTAATGCCCCTAACTGTATCCACTTGTTCGTTAGGTGTTGTCCTCCACCCAACGTATTCCATAACTTGCGACATATCACGCGGTTAGCGCAGTCTCTCCATTGTCAGTTTTTGGTTGATTAGCCCTCCATGATCCCGTTCAAGAAGAACACGCGACCCATCGTCATGTCGGCGCATTTCAGTTCAATAGGGAGCAAATTTTCGAGAGATTAACGAGGTGTTTAACGTCCTTAGGCGAATTCCATAATTTTCGCGAAATCCCTCATTGGAAATCAGATAGACTCAATAGGCAACGAGTTTTTGAAAATGGAATATTGAAGCACTACTGAGATCTACCCAAAGCTAAAAAATATATTTGTTAACGTAATAATTGACTACAGAAATGTTACCATATAGCGAAATTTTCATTAATCGGGGAATCGCCCATATACGAGGACTGTACAGAATTTATTGTCCCTAACATAGTAGAGTTGAAATAATGTTTCCATAATAACACAACATATTCCTTGTTTGTCTGCCAAGCGATGTAGGTGTTTTGATTTTAGTAGCTTTGTATTAAGTAAAAATAGAAGTTTTGTGACTATACGGAGAAATGGAGAAAACAAGCTTCGTGTTGTTACTAAATACCTGCAGAAAAGGTTTAACACCAAAAGAAATTCATAGAGATATGGTTAGCGTACTTGGGGATGACTCTCCTTTATATCAGTTAGTAAAGAAGTGGTCCCAAGAGTTTAGATATGGTAGAACAACTTGCGAACATGAAAAAAGAGCTGGACCATTAGCAGGTAAAGTTATGGCTAATATTTTTTGGGATACTGAAGGAACTCTATTAATTGATTAATTTGAGCGTGATCATACAATCGTATACCAGTATTATGCCACATTAATCAATAAACTTCGTGATTACATTAAAGAAAAGAAAAGAGGAAAGTTATCACGTGGAATTCTCTTTCATTGGACAATGCTCAGCGATAGAAGCCTTATTTCTTTGAAATGATGTTGGTTTTATTTTTTTATTTCTTTCTGAAGCTAAAAGAAAGCATTTGAGAAACCAAATTTAACGGCGACGATCACGTAATGACAGCATTTCAAGAATATTTCTGAAATCAAAATCTCGAGGTTTTTGAAAAAGGAATGTCTATGTTAGAATAGACGTGAAATAAATATCTTCAAGCACACGGTGACTATGTAGAAAAAGAATGTTGTTTTATATGCTAGAAACAGTAAATACTATACAACGCTCGTACAACAAGTCTCGCGGTGGTAGTCGTCAATTCTAGTAACAGAAAAGCAACGGCAGAAGGTGGAGGACGTGGTTAAGAAGATCGATTTGCCTTGAACCTAATCAGCAATTCCTCTACCAATGATAATTCCCGACACACATCAAACTCTCATAACTTTCATTTGTTAGTAAACGAAAGCAAAACTTCCTTGAAAAATATTTATTTGAGATAAAGGTCGTAACGGACACCATACTTTATATGGGCCCAACCTCTGGTAACTTTCTTAAGTAGGTTCATTTTGATACTATGACTTTTAAGTATTTTATAGGCAAGGCGTAAGAGCACTTTTAAATTTTAATATCACAAACAATTGACTAAACTAAATAGGTACATTTAATAATATTTTATGTCGGGGGTTATTATTTCCATTTTATTAGATAATTCTTACGTTTACGGCGTTTTATTTAATTTTTACTACAATAAATTGTGTAAATCCCTATTTAAGGGTAGTTAAATTTGTTTTTATTTTATTACCTGCGTGTGTGTGGGTTGACCTCGATCTCGGCTAGGTATATCTCGTGCTTGCAATACATGCACCGTCATTTTACGCATGGGTGCATCATATAAAAGAGCAATTTCTAGATGACCACATTTGTTTATTAATTGTGCCTCTGGTTCCGATTCAATACACGATAGAAGTTCTGTACCATCTGCTTCCGTATTCATGAGAACTATACACTGAAACAATCGGAATAGTTTATTGTATAAGAGTTTGAAGTTTTCAACACAGGCAATTACGACCAATTATCTTGAAATAAAATTTTTAGAAATAGGTATATGCCTTAAATAAAAAAGTACCCGGAAGACATTTGAAAAAATTTTAAACATGATGAAGTTTTAATACTTAATTTACAATATTCGTAGATAATTTTGCCGTAATTATCTTGAAATTGTAATGGTTATTTCAAATTAATTCGCAACAGATAAATACTATGATAGTGTTCATAATATATGAATAAAGCGATGGGACAAGACGAACATGTGTTTTCATAATTGCAAAACAGAAGTTTAGGGAATACTACACTGATTGAAATTTGTGTCAAGTACAAGGAAAGTCTGTTGATCATGAATAATAAGGTGTAGTCGGGACCAAATAAGATTGGGTATGCTTCGTCGCAAAACCTTGCAATAATAATAATAATACTGGTATGTACATATTTCTCTTTAGAGTGTATTAAAAAAGGATAAGTATATGACGTAGGTTTTACGTATGTTAAATAGACCAAACATAAAATGTATGTCCAGTAATACGTAACATGTTAAAGTGGCGTTAGATTTATTGTGGTATTTATTTCTAAACTCATTCTGGTAAAACATAGCTGTGTTTTTAAAACTATAATTGTATTCGGTTCCAATTATTAGGTAATTAAAAATATTTTGTGGGTATTATTGTAAAAATCGTAATTATCAGGTGCCTGTTTGCAAAATGTTACGATATAAACACTAGTAGTAAATGTACTTCAATATTTTGAACGTAAACATGACAATAAAGGGCACTTTGTACTGTAATTCAGGCACTTACCTTAATTTTAATTACCTATTTAATTTAGAAGCATGCATACCTATTCATGAACAAATTACGTTTCTTTCATCACATTTTTAACAAAGTATGCAAAATATTATATTTAAATATAACTGCATACGTATTAACTCTAGATAAATGCCAAATAAAGTAAAGCCTCTGAAATCGGTTGTAATACAAAAGTTTGAAAGACCAATACACATTAATTTAACCTTAAAATTTGATAGCTTGTCAATGATAGGTACGTATATAGAAATTAACGAAATAAGTTACTACACATTAAATCATACACTTTCACATGATGAATCATGCCCAATCTTATTTGGTTCCGACTATAAGTAATTATTTCTTAATACTTTTACATTTGTTTGTTGGTATCGACTTCTAATATCAGTAACAATTAACCTACTTTAATTTGTGAGAACTAACCATCTGTCATCCTAAGAAAATGATGGTTAAAACTCTAGTTCGTTTCGATGAATAGCAAGCTCACAACCCTGATTCAATGAGGTGGCCTATTTTCCCTCTAAAAGATACATTGAGTTTATCTTTGATGAACGCTAAGTAAAGTAGTGAAACCTTTATTCTTTATCAGTAATAAATTATTTACAGATTGACGCTAAAAGGTAAATTTGGGAGTAGGAGTTTGATTTGTCTAGGAAGTTCCCTATACGTAGTGTTCGATTTTCTAATGATGTTTACAAATAATCATAAATATTCAAAAAAATAAACTATTATTGAAAGACAGGGTGATTGCACAATTTTTTTCTAAAAAGCTTTTAAACTGCTTATAAGGAAACTAACAAAGTTGTCTTTGGAAATTATTTGTGTTGTACAAACATTTGTAAACGCATAGGTAAAGCGACAGATTGTGGGAGTTTGGCCCCCATTTCTTAACTGTGACATTTTTAATGAGTAATTGAATTTTACATCCAACACTTATTGGTTCTGAGGTACTTACATCTCTAGAACTATTACTGTGGATGTTATGTTGAGTTAATTTACAATCGGATTGCATCTTTTGGTACTCATCGTTTTGATTGTCGATTTTTGTTTCTCTTAATTCGTTCAGTGGTCTAAAATATAAAATCAATGTTACCAGATTTGTAAAAAAATATAGCGTTTGCTTACCTATGACTATTGTTAATTTCCGCAGTTACTTTCGTTGCAGCAACACCTTGTTTTTCGCCAACTGAGCTGGTTGTTGAACTACAGCACGAACTGTTACTACTAACTCCAACTCTACCTTTCTCTACTAATGATATTAAATCATGCGATGTTCGAGGTGGATAATATGGACCCATAGTTCCTGAAGGCCCCTGGTTGCTTCGATTACCCCCCATTTCTGATTCGGAACTTGAATCTCCACCAACATCGAATGAATATGCTTTAACTGCAATAAATAAATTAAATTATATTTGTTGCTATGTAGTTAATTAATATTGTGTTTGGATTATGCAATTTTTGATTTTATAAAATGGAAGATTTTTAAATAAAGAATTTTGTGTTTGATAGCTAAATTAAATGCGAATAGCGTATTACATCACTTTTAAAAGGATTTAGAAATCCTCAGACTGCCAGTTCCGATTTTTAAATAGGTCCTTTCAATAGACGGTAGGTGATTCCAATACTCAATTCCAAAACTCAACAGTTTTACCAGAAAAAAATAATAAGATTCGAAACATTTTCAAGTCATAGCTCGAAGTTTGTTCATATCATTCAACGAATAAAAAGTCTACAACAACTTTTTTGTAATGTAACGATTTAGCCAAAATCAACATAATAATTGCATAAAATGTATGTAAATGTATTTAAGTGAAATCCAGCAACGTTCATTGTCGATTTATGGCTAAATCCTTATATTTAGGAAAAAAGTTGTAGAGTTACACATTAATTAACACTATTCTTAGCAGGAGTAGGAAACTGTGGCTAGATAACAAATAGATTAGATTTAAGTATATACATTCAGTCACAGACGTTTCCACTTATTCTTCCAAATTATATTAACGTACCTATATTTCTCTAGGATATTTAATAAATATTTAAGGCTTGTGAATTCCAATGTTTTTATAATTTTCATTGTTAAATAAAAATAAAGCTTTTAAAAAGGACTTTTGCCTTTTTGCAAACGAAATTGTCGTAGGCCTTTTTATTCCGATTATATTAATCTTATGACAACATTCTAAATTGAAATATTTAGTAGTTTTTGAGTTATGACGTAAATATGTTTGAAACTTTTCCTGGGAAAATGTTGAGTTTTGGACTGTGATTATATACTTTTAGTTTATAGTCTTGCCTCTACCACCAGTGAAAAGGACGTTACCTATTTGCTTTATGCACTGTTTATGTTAAGAAACTATTTAGACTTTTTTACATAAAAATTAGTCAAAATAGTAATATTTTTATGGCTTAATTTTGGAAAAACTTAAATGCCTGAAAATAATTAAAACAGTCTCTTTATATACAGGGTGTAACAAAAATGCTGAGTTGGCCATATACAAGTGGATTTTACAATTAAAAATAAAGAAAAAAGTTTATATAAACATATATCCCACAATGGTTCGTTACTGAGTATGCCAGTGAACAAAATATTAATTTATTGGTTACACGCATTTAAAGTTTTTAGACAATTATCAAGTAAGTAATCCGTGCAGTGTTAGTGATGACAGTTGATTAATTCATTCAAGTCATTAGTAGAATGCATGTGGTTCATACATGATAGCGCACTAGCTCACTTCAATGTCATGGTTTGTGAAATTTTAAATGCGGTATATCCATGATCCGACGAGTTCAACTGTAATTTGTTACCCGTGGAGGCCATTTTGCACATTTATTATGATTTTAATTTAATTGATTCGTAATACTCGTAGAAAAACTCAAGTAGCTGTAACTCAGTAACGAACCATTGTGGAGCATGTGTTTACATAAACTTTTTTTTGTTTTTAGTCGTTGAAGCTGCCTGTATATATCCAGCCCACCATTTTGTTACACTCAGTGTAAAAATAAATTTAGAGACTTGAATTCACTTAAATAATTTGCAAATTGAAAATATTTGTAAATTAGTCTTGAATAAAATCGTTAGACTAACCATAGCGTTAGGATACAATGCAGTACTGTGTTGCTCAATGCAGTACTGTGTTGCTCCTTTCAATTTCATATAATCTTATTAATTTTTTGAAGAAAGATACTGATGAAAATGTTTAGACGATTAGCATTTTAAGGTAAAATAATTTATATAAGGAAATGGGAAAAATTGTCCTTTCTTTTGTATGACTTGAAAAACTAGATCTTATTACCTGTTACTAACTCTAGAAACGGAAATAATTAAACGCCGGGGGAGGGTGTTGGTTTTATTTATATAGCTACAGGTCGAAAATACCCAGAATACTTCCCCAATTAGAATTGACCGCTTGTCATAGGAAAAATAAATTTAAGCATACAAGATAGAGCATTTGAAGATCACACAAAGAGTAGAGGTCCTATAACGATATTATGGTCTAATTAGAGTAATTAGTGATGAAGATAGGCGAATTTCTATTAAAACGGCATTTAAGACTGTAAAAATTGACGAAACATTAGTTAGATCGATACTGTGTGACATTTTGGTATTAAAAAGATTTATTGTTCTGTTTTAAAGCTTATGAAAAATTAAGGTGCACTTATATGGTATCAAATTAGAGATAAATAAATACTCTATTGATTGCTTTAATAAAATATATGGTGTTTCATTTGAAAAATTTGCAAAAATTGAATTTGAAAATTATCATCTGTAAAGCAAAATTCTGACCACCCTGTATAAAAAGTTCAAATATAATAACAATTATACATACAATGCACCTAGATAGAGTTTTGGTGAAGTTTTTACAAAAAGAAACTAATAAAAGATAAAGTAGATATTAGAATTTAAATGAAAGATTAATAACAACTCAAAAATAATTAAAAAATCCATAACTTGCTAACGCGGTATTGGAATGGAAAAAATTAGGGAATATATAGAGGTTTAATTTTCGATAGAAATATGATGGGTGTCATTTAAAAAATATACTTTTAAGCAATCACACATTTTTAAACATCCTGTAAATGTGAAACTAATTTTAAATTATGCCCTCTTAAGATCCACTAGCATTCCTTTACATTGTTCATCAAAGTAAACATAATGCTATAATCGAGAAAGGGTCTAATAATAATAATAATAATAATAGTACTTTATTCAACATGTACAAGCCTAATTACAGAATAAAGGAATAGAGATTAAAAAAGTATTAATGTTTGGATAGACAGACAATATATGTATGTTAATTTCTATTGCTATTTACATAGTTTATTTATAGTGTTTATCAAAATATTTTTATTTATTAATGATGGATAATTTATTCCACAATTTTTTTTTAAGTATTCCTAGGTTAATGTGAAATATCTCAAGATCATTACACGAAATATTATAGAGATGACGCATAATCAAAATAGGATTGTTAAGATGGCGATTTGTTTTAGGAATATCATAACAAAAAGTTTCCCTGTTACGTGTGCTAACACAAGGTGCACGTATACCCAGTTGATATAATAAATCAGAGACCATATTATTTACAATTCTGTATAAAAACATTATGTTAATATGATATCTTCTTACTGTTAGCGAGTAACAATGATATTTATTCAGCAGAAAGTTATAGTTTGGTTTCAATGTTAAGACATTTGTTCTATAATGTAGATATCTAAGGAACTTCTTTTGGACTAACTTGACTCTTTTGCTTTGATAAATATACTTGGGATTCCAAATAATTGCACAGTACTCCAATTTTGATCGAATCAGCATATTATAAAGAGTCATAAAGGCATTTACGTTATTAAAATTATATGTGTTTCTACAAATTAAACCTATTAATTTAAAGCAGTCAATTATAAGTGCGTCAATATGATTATTGAAAGATAATTTGCTATCAAACGTAACTCCTAAATCTTTTGTTATATTTATGTTCCGAAGTAAAGACGAGAATAGCATTTTTGAACATTAAAAAGAAGGTTATTCTCAATAGACCAGTCATAAATGGCGTCAATATCCGTTTTCAAGAGTTGTTGATCTTGCGGATTACCAATAGTTTTAAATAATTTCAAGTCATCTGCGTAAAGTGAATATTGTGAATTTGTTATGCTAGATCCTATATCATCTATGAAAATTAAAAATAATAGCGGTCCTAAGACCGATCCTTGTGGAACTCCTGAAGAAGGAACGAAATGATCAGAAATCACATTATTACAATAAACAAAATGACGGCGACTACTTAAATAAGAACCAATTAGCTCAGTTAGGTTCTTGTGACAACCAGTATTCGCTAATTTCGTTAATAATTTTTTGTGGTTAATACGATCAAAAGCCTTGCAGAAATCCATATAAATGACATCAATCTTTAGCCTTTTATCTAAGGCATGTGATATATACTGTGTAAATACAACAAGATTTGTTTCAGTGGAGCATTAATTTGTAAATCCGTGCTGCCTGGGAGATAATTGAAAACTGATTTGTCGATACAGGTTCCTTTGTATAACAGATTCAAATATTTTTGAAAAATCTGAAAGAATAGATATGGGACGATAGTTAGCAATGCTGGTTCTTAAACCAGATTTATGTATACGACTTACTTTAGTTATTTTCCATTTATCTGGAAAATTATTGGTTGCAATACTAAGATTAAAGATATATTTAAGAGGAGCAATAAAAAATTCAGTACAAGCTTTAATAATGTATAAGACAGAACATTGTCATGACCAACTGATCTAGTATTTTTAAGTTTCTAAATCGAATCTAGTATTTCGTTGCTAGTTATTTTATTTAGGACGATCGAGTTATTGCAATTAATATTTGTAGAGACATTTTCGTAAGAAGAAGAGATATAATTATCCATAAAAAATAGCCTAAACGCTTCCGCTATTGCGTTATTAGTGTGCAAAGTATCACTGCCAAGAAACGTCGGCATCGGCATGCCTACGTTACTCCATTTATTTTTGATACAATTCCAAAAATGTTTAGGGTCATCTATTATATTGTTTTGAACACCTCTAACATACTCATAATAGACTCCTTTAGTTTTTGCTTTAATAAGAGCTCGTATCTGTTTAAAATCATTGTGATCATAAGCTGTCCCACCATTTTTACACATGTTTCTAATTTTATTTTCTGTTTAATTAATTTAATAATTTCAAGAGTAAACCAAAAGGGAAATTTTCTTTTTAGCTTATTAGTACTCGGTACTATATCATTAAAGATAGCACATAATGTTTCATAAAAATAATCAGTTGCCTTATTTACATCTTTATAACGATTAATAGGTTGCCAATTGCAATCTCTAAATTGACCCATACTACCAATTAAAATTCGCTTTACTGAAATTTAGAAATGTCTTATTTTTTGGATTTAAAGTTTTTAATTTAGGTGCATTAAAATTATAGTGAACTGACAACGCTGGATGGTGTATATTTTCAGTAACAAAGCTATCCATTGATTTAATTACAGTTATGTTTTTATTAGATAAAACTAAATCCAAGATTCTATTATTATTGTTAATTACGCTATTTAACTGATTTAAGTTTAGAAGTGACAAAAAACCAACAAAATTCTTATAAAGGTTAGATAATTTTTAAACTCGCCAATGTTAAAATCACGTATTATATTTTAATAACTGGAGCATTATAGATAAAAGACAAATTTGTTATACTATCAAAAATTAAATTATATTCGTTTAACGTAACATATGGTGGTATATAAATAACAATAATATAGATAGTATGATTGTTTGTGACGCCTTTGACAGAGACCGCATCACATGATGGAACAGGACATGCAAAAGGTATTTCTTCACATTTAAAACTATTTCATACCGCTAACAAGACACCACCACCTGAAGCACGGCCCGTTGTTAGCAAATTTCGATCTTTTCTATTGACAATATAAAAGCCTAGAATTATATATATAAGAGTTTAAATTGGTTTCAGTAAACCCTATTAACGAAAAATCACTTGTGGAGGTTTGGATAAATAGTTGATGCGTTTTTGTTTTTAGGCCGCGCACATTTTGATAGTATATAAATAGAGTTTTTAATTTGGAAGTTATCGCGCGACTATCATGTTTGTTTTCGAATGGTTATATATTTGCAAAGTTCTTATCACAAGAAATTTTAACTGAATTTGCATTATCAGACTTTTTAGTGAACACATACATATTTGAATTTCCTTCTTTCTTAGCTATATTTGTTTTCCACAGAAGATATATATTACCAGGTGTTAGGTTTTCGTTTATAAATATTCTACCATTTCCAGCATTTGTAATGATATCGCTGTTGTATATTATGGCATGTTTCTTATTGTTTATAAATGAATCACGTATAGATCATTTTAAAAATTGGACAAGTATAGGAGGTGGTTTACTTGGATTTCTTGAATTGGGTAAGCGATGAATGACTTCAATATTTTCGCGATCATATTTATCAATATTAAGTTTAACTGCAATAGTATCTAAAATTGATAATAAATCTTCGTCCGGCATTTGTTTAAGCCCATGTATTTCTATGTTTTTATTACGATGATATTGATCGAAGTTATTTAATTCTTTTTTAAGATTTCAATTTCGGAATCTTTTAGTTTTATCGCGTAGGATAGATCTAATATTTTACCATCAGATATATTTAACCTATTGGTTATCTCATTTAATTCAGCTTGTATTTGAGAAACTTTACTTGCTAATTGTGTTACTGTATTGGTAAATTGCTGAATGTTATTATTTAATGTAGGTAAGATTTCCAACTGTTTACGAATTTCGATAAGATGTTCATTGCTTGACAACGATAATTGACTATCGATCAATCCAGTTTGACTCAAGGATACATTCGAATTAGACGTTGTAGTCTTATATTTAGAGTTTATACATTCACGGCATTCCCATTGTTTAATTGTTTTATTGTCAACCATACTTCTATACGAATTGATATCAATTCCAACACATTTAATATGATAAGATTGTTTACAAGTTCCATAGCAATCAATAATTTCATTATACCTGCTTATTTTAATAGCACACTTTCCACACACCACACCTTTGCCTGCAACTAACTGGACACGCTGTATATTTACAAGTACGTATCTTTTTGATTATTTTGTATTAAAATAATTGTAATTCAACTATAAATTAAGAAATTTAAAAATACTTTGAGATAGATAAGGTTTTGGAGCAACGTTTACCAATTTTATATGGATGATGATTCGATATATAAAGCGTAGTTGCCGCTTTGTCCGCTCATGACAAAAGATTTTGTCGTTTTCTACTATTTTTAGATTCTAATAAAAATATAATATCATCTAAATTTTTGATAGCTATTCTTTACTAATTAAATACGTCTAATGACAAACAAAAGTTAAAAAACCCTATGAGGGCAAGAGAATCCAGCGCTCCATAGCTTTTGGTATAATGCAAAGATTTCAAATATTATTACCACAGTGTGTTAAAAATTCTGCAAATTAATTATAGCTGAAATTGTATTGCATTTAATGCGATATTTCTATTTGTGAAGCACTGCAATTTTAAAACAGCCCTCAAAATCAGCATATTTCACGATATATTTTTTGATATAGAAAACACACGACGGCGACAGTATATATTTTTGAAACTCTTACATATAATCGATTTCTCTATAAAATATGCATTTAATTCAATATTATTTTCTATTCGCAAACATAGTCAGGGATCAATGTTAAAATATTCAATAACAGGGAAAGAAAATATTTCTAAAAAAATATAAAATATCAAATTTTAGTAAATATTATAAATTTATTATTCCGATAAATGAAGAATTTTCCAAAATAGTCCCTTTTATTTCCTTTTATGGATCAAAACTGTCAGTAATTAATAAATATAAAGTTGTTATTTGTGATCAACCACTTTTTTTCAACACTATAATCAATTCATACGGTTTTCGATTTGCACGGATTTTACGTTTACGTTTTACGGTACGAAATCATAACCGAATATTTTGATTTTTTACAAGAATAATTTCAAATTGAACGAACTATTGTTTGATATAAAGATGCTTTGCATATCCTTTTTATTTATGTGTCGTATGTATATATATAATTTGTAAGTATTTTACACTGAAGAAATGAAAATGAAATTTTTAGTTGTCTTGTTAATACTCAATTTCATTCTTAGTTAATAGATTGAATAAAGTGCCTCTTGTCCACGTAACCCTTTACAGGGGTTACCAAGTTAATAAATAGTTTCAAGAGGATTACATACGAAGTTTCTCCCTCGATGAGAATTCGCCCGTCACTAGAGCGTTCCTAGTACAAATAGAAATAATTTTCTGTGCATGTAACACTGTCTATGAGAGCCTGCTCCGAACTCTCTAAACGTTACAAGTTTATATTTAACATGTGTTTATAGAAAGGAAACAGATCACGTATATTATCAAATGATTAAAATAGTTTCAACTATTCAATAAGTTAGAATCTGTGTATTTAATTTTAATATAATATTACTAAAGAAATATTTATTGTCTTTCATACATTTAATTATCGTTTAATAAAACCACCTGTTTCAAAGAGAATTAAAATCTACCTAAGTTTTTAAATAAATGGTTGTTAGACACTATAATTAATAAGCAAATAATTAAACTATCGTTTAGTTTAAATTTCTAAAATAAGTTTGCTGTAATATAAAGTAAGCAGTAGCATTAAGTTTAAACTAAGTTTCACAGACTATAAAAATTC
>JAHWXV010421953.1:0-14999 GCA_024586415.1 Phrixothrix hirtus
TGGGTATGGATATAATGTCTGAGTTTGGCTTTGCGTTAGACTTAAAGAATCATGTCATATGAGTTGATGATGAAGAGATACCCATTAATAAACGAGATGACCATGCAATAAGAATAATCCTAGCCAAAGCAGCGAAATAATAGTTATGGGCCAACCAGATGGAGACTTCCAGGTAGGATGTATAGGAATTTTAGAAACTAGCAACATAAATATTGGTGTGGTATTCTGGCTGGAACAGTGTTGATCGAAACCAAGGAAACAACACCTGTTCCCTTGATGAATGTCTATACCTTCCAGATGACTCTAAAGAAGGGCACTGAATTAGGATCATGCACACCTATCTCATCTGTGGTACATTGCACAAAAGCCAGTGAGAAGTTTTAGCCGTATTGAATTTATCTAAACTGCATGCCACACTCAAATCCTTGGATAACGGGTTATCCCCTGAGCAAAAGGCTAAAGCAAGTAAGTTGATCTAATGATATGCCAATATATTTGCCATGAACAACTGTTTGAAAGGAAGAACAAATGTTGTGACACAAAATAAATACCGGTGATGCCCAACCAATACATCAACGACCAAGGAGGTTACCTTTATCCAAATGAGGCAAAGCTGAACAGATAATCAAGGACATGGCCCACGAAGGGATAATAGAGCCATCCAGCGGTCCTTAGGCATAGCCAGTTGTACTGGTTAAAAATAAAGATGGCAGTATCAGATTCTAAATGGATTACTGTCGTTTAAACAATGTGACCAAAAAGGATAGCTATCCTCTACCCAGAATTGACGACACTTTGGACACGCTTTCCAGTTCCAAATGGTTTTCGACTCGACATGAAAAGTGGTTATTAGCAAGTTGGTATGGAAGCTGAATATTGGGAAAAGATAGCATTCTGTTGGATCTGGTTTCTGGCAGTTCACTGTGATGTCTTTTGGCTTGTGCAATGCACCAGCAACATTTGAAAGGCTAATGGAATTGAACATGAGATGGTTGTCTTGGTAAACATGTCTAGTATACTTGGACAATGTCAGAGTTATTTGAAAGACCTTCGATGAACACTTGAAAAATCTCTGAAGAGGTGTTTCAAAGACTACGAAGTGCACATTTACAACTTAGTCTGAAAAAGTGCAACTTGTTTCAAAACAAGGTGAAATACTTGGGTCATGTAGTCTCTGAAAAAGGTATGGCAGCTGACCCAGAGAAAATTGAGTCCATACGAGAATGGCCACAACCAAAAGAGAAACATGAATTATAGAAGCTTCTTAGGGTTATGCACTTACTATCGTCGATTTGTACGTGGATTTGCAGACATCGCAAAACCACTTACAAAACTTACTGAAGAAGAACAGCCATATTTATAGAGAAATAGCTGCTAGGAGTCATTTGAAATGGTTAAACAAACATTGATAACAGCACCTATACTCAGTTACCCTAGAATAGAGGGAAAATTTATCCTAGATCAAGACAGAGAAGAATGAGTAATTGGGTATTTTAGCAAAGTGCTGTCCAAACCTGAGACGAACTATTGTGTTACACGCAAAGAATAAAGGCCATTGAACACTTTTACAAATTCCTTTATGGATGAAATTTCTTATTGAGAACTACTCATGTAGCATTGAAATGGCTCCTGCAGCTTAAGAATCCAGAAGGCCAAATAACAAGATGGATTGAATGGCTACAACAGTATGATTTTGAAGTTGAACATCATGCCGGAAAAATTCATATAAATGCTGATGCTTTATCAAGACGGCCTTGCACAGAAGATTGTAATCATTGTACTCGGTTGGAGTCAAAAGTTGAAAATCCTCTTGTCAACCGTACTATTGCAAATAATGACTGGAACCCAGATAATGTCAAACAAGATCAAGAAGATGACCCAGACCTGAAGGTGCTATTAAAATGGAAGAATGAAGGTCGTAGACCAGGTTAGGAAGAAGTGGCCTCATTTAATCCCATTGTTAAAGCATATTGGTCCCAATGGGACTCCTTGCAAATTCAGGACAGCCTTTTGAAAAGACCCCTGGAAAATGATGATGGAAGTAAAACACGAATGCAGTTGGTGGTTCCAAAGAACAGAGTAAAAATAATTTAGCGCAATATGTGACTTATCGCCATACTGTTCAAATTTTCATTCTTGCGAATGGTTAAACATAGTGCCTTAAGATTTAATTTTGATTTCTATGCACTAAATAGTAGATATACATACTTTTCGGAACAAATTAGAAAAATACGTACTAAAACTTAAAATAGTAACCGAATTTGAGCCCTGAAACCAGAAGCAACAAGTTTAAATATGTTGCACAAGTTACAATAAAAAACGATATTGAAGATTTGTTTGATAACCTGCAACACATGCAAAATGTGTCAGTAAAGCATATGATATTTGTAATGTTTTATCAAATTTAAATAAATCTGTTATTAAATCTTAAATTTTACAGCAGATTTTTTCAAGCTAAGTGCATTTAATTTATTAACTAAATAGGTGTTGTCTTGATTGTTAAATTAAAAGATCAAGTGTGGAAATAATAAATAATAATTTAGAGAAAATAATCAAGTTTTCTTATTATGTTATATGCTTTCCCCACCTTGTCCCATTAAGGCAACCAGTAGAGTTAATAGACTATGGCATATAACATATGATATTTGAAAGCAAAACCATCCAATTATAACATAATCATACTGCTTTTATATCTCAAGGTGCCTAGAAATATGAATTGATTTAGATTGTTTAGCCAATTGCTTTATCAATTGTCAGTTAGTTATATAAGCAACAAATATTTAAATTAAAAATTTTAAATAACCAAAGGAACACAACTTTTTTAAAAGTATCTTGATTTTCATTATAAAACAAAATTTATAGATACTAATGTAAGAAAATCAAATGTTAATCAATAGAACCTGAGAATTAAAATTGAATTAACATCACTCACATTCTTATTAAAATTAAAAAAGTATTCTACTTTTTATAATGCATGATGCTCATTATTAATAAAATAACAAAAAATAATTTATAACAACTATTAAGAACCTAAAACCACTGTACAACTCATGTAAACATTTATCTAATTTCTAAGTATTAATTTATTTACATAAATAAATTAAAGTGATATTAAAATGTACATCATTCTATTATATGAAAAATTGATTTGTATAAGATATAAAATAAACACCCTTTTATAAAAATACATTTACAATTTATTAATATTAGTCATTCTAAATGAAAACCGCTGTAATTATCAGATATATTGTAGGAATGTATTTAAAACAAACGTTTCTCATAGGAAAACAAGCCATGCACGTTACCTTCTAGTTGAGCTGAATAAGATCTTCTTTCAAATTTTAATTCCCCATTGTACATCATTGTTCTAAAAAATTTAAAAATAATATAATTACATAATCATAAAAAATGTTACTTTATATTCACCATTATAAAATATGTCACTTTCTTTTTTTTTTTACTTTGCGTTTGGCAAGAATAATCAAAAATAGGAAACTTATTACCTCATGCCAAAAATTACCATTATTTTTTAGATATGCAAATAATTTTTGTGAAATTATTAAAATACTTTAATTAATAGTGACAATGTTAGCGCAAAGTCTATTTTATTTTAAAATATTCAGTTAATACTAATTTTTTTTCACCTAAATAGTTATACATATTAAATAAAGGAAGTTTGTCTGTAAAATTGTGATTTAAAAAGAATTGTCTCTAGAGTAAAAACAGATATTATAATTGAATATTTCCAAACCCCATAAGTAAATATTTTAAGTCATGGAACATTCAAATGTTAAACTTAATTATTTCATTAGTTACTTATATTTTCCAAAATTATGAAATAATGATAAATACAAGTTTAATAATATAGGTTATATATAAAAGAACCGTCTACCATTAAACCATGGCATTACTAATAAAATTGTATATAAATTATTAGTTTTATTTATGTAAAATTACGATTTATTTACCTTAATTGAATCAAAGATTTTGCTCCAATATCTTGACAACCATGTTTTAGGCCACATTGTAAATATGGAACAAATCTCAAAACAGAACCTTTATCAACAATTGAACCACTAACTCCTTGTGCAACTTTCATTTTATCACGTTGACTAAAATATTATATACTAAAATTAGCACAAAATATGAAAATATTATTACTTATGATAATATCGATCCATTGCAGAACCATGAGCATCTTTACGATCCATAGCTTCCAAACTTCCCATGCCTCGATATTTCTTTAATCGGACACCATCGGCAAAAAAGTATTCCCCAGGAGCTTCTGATGTTCCAGCAAGTAAAGATCCCATCATTACTACAAATTTACAATTAAAAAAATAAAAACAAATTTACTTATGAATATACCAGTTGATGCACCTAACGATAACGCTTTAATAATATGTCCAACTGATTGAATTCCACCATCTGCAATTATGGGGATACTGAATTGTCGTGCATATTCTGCTACTTTAAAGACTGCAGTAGCTTGTGGTCGACCAACTGCCATAACCTCTTGAGTTATACAAATACTACCACTACCCATTCCTACACGTAATGCATCAACTCCAGCATCGATTAAATTTTTTGCTTGTTGTACTGTTACCACTAAAATTAATTAATGCTATTTAAAGTTCTTTATGCAAAAAATGCAAAAAGAAAATTTATTCCACTAGGTGTAACATTATGCTAGATACTAGAAACACACCCTATGAACATTCTTTTCTATAATTGTTTTATTTTAAAAAATATACTAAAATGATTTAAAAAATTTAAATTCAAAATTTGTTAGGTCATTATCTTAGATTGTACCGTCAGACATGCTGCTCAGTAACCAGGCCACTTCTGAGTCATTCGTCAAATCAACCAATGCTACACCTTACCATCTTAAATTTCTTTTAAACTTTATATATTTGTAGTATATATAGATACTGATATATCGAGGTTCTAAGCGACATTTTGCACAAAAATCGTTTTTTTTACAGAAAATGGTTCCTCTATAGACTTCACATCATTACCTTTTAAGTATCTGTTATATCAATAGATGGGTGTACAATGAACAAAGAAAGATGGTTTCAAGTACAGTTCATGTATTGCTGTTAGATTCATATGGTTTCATGTACAGTGCATTTTCAAAACAGCAATTAATGTATGCCAAGTTTAAAATGTTATAAAAAAATATCGTCTGAGAGTGAATCCTAGGAAGACTTTTGTAGTTCTAGTTCAAAATACACCCCTGAGAATGATCTCACAAAGAAAAAATATACATTTTAAATGCTGGCAGCCTATTAATTCTGTTGAACAACATAACCTAACTGTTTCAGAAAATTATTATATTACCGTGTTTCGGATGATTTGGATTCGTATGAAGAAAACAGCAAGGTAGAGCAGAATTCAATCAACTGTATAGAAGCTGTCAAACAAGGTAAATATTTACTTTGGAAAAATTAAGCTATATCGGTCTATTAATCTTTGTGACTGATACTTGCATACCCGGATGCATTGGGATACAATCATAAATGAAAAACCCAAAAATTTGAAATAGCAAATTGATCTTCACAGTGCCTAGGTGTTGTTTAATTACTAAGATGTTAACAATGTAATATACAATAGCAAGCAATTGAAAATTGTACTTAGAAGAGAGTCAAGCATTATTTGCCTATATTTAGGTACACCCCTAGGTATGTAGTATTCGTTCAATTTATTTGACATAGAATTCAAAGATACTCCTTTATTGACTATGTTTATGTTCCTATTTTGATTAATAAATATTCATTTTATAGAGTATTATTTATTGCTTCAAATATTCATTTCATAGAGTATTATTTATTACTTCTTTTATAATTCCATATCTGGCCTTTAGAACATAGATAATGTTAAAAGCACCTTTTAGTTATAAAATCTATAAGGTTTCAAATAAGACAGCTTACAGAGCCACGACGTTCTAAGTACTATTGCAACATTTTGAAAAAACTGCAAAAAGATGCATTTATTTAGTGTACAACTAAAAGCTTAATTTTAAGTAAAATGCAATGCCAGATTACTGTACAAGATTATACAATATAAATCAAAATGGTAGATTTCATTGCAATAATTTTATATCGTATCAAACTTTCAAATTTGTCTCCTGAAAATTTCTCCAAAAGTCACTTGGAATCCTATGGTTCTTAGCCCCGACATGTATTTATTTGTAGGGTTTTGAGTTGAATAGTTTTGAAAGTATAAGCCTTCAAAGATGTGAAAAATGCACTATTTTTATTACAGGCTAATTTTGATTTGCTCATAACTTGAATTATAATAAAGCATAATTAATAAAATAGGATTTGCGCTAAAGATCTGCTTATATGTTTTTTAATATGTTATACAACACAAATGAGATACTTTAATTTTTATATTTAAAATTAAATTAAAATGTTTTGAATTTCAAAAAGTCGTAATTTTAAAAATGGCTGGAAAATTGTTAGTCAGTCTATAACTGTTGTATTTCTAAAGATATGAAAAAACTACAAAGGAAAAAGTTGTTTGATAAAATGAGAGGCTCAATATCATGTATTGAAATAAAATTCAATGCCTACTTTAATTTTTTTAATGTAATACCCTGTATATTTCACAAAATTCTGAATATGCTAATATTTCTCTTTTCCACAATGTAACACACTTAATGATTTTCTTAATGATTGGGCTGAAATTAAACAAAATAATAAATAAATCTACAGTCATTACTAAATACATTTACGTTTAAATCAAGTTGCTACTTGTCAGTTTCATAACAATGCAATGAAACTATTATAAACTTACGTGTATTGATGCGTAATTTCACAAATTGGATGTTAAGCATTTTAAACTACCATGAATTACTCAAATCCTGAAAAATTAGATATGTTATGTTGTTTTCATACCAGGTATGTAAATATGAAACTGGAATTTTTGTATAAAAAATACACGTTTATTGTATGAAAATGATAAAAAATATTTTATTCCAAGTATTGCCCATCGTTACCTATACATTTTTTTCACCTGTTTGGCAGTTTGTGGATGCCACGCTAAAAAAAACTGTTGCACTTTTGAGGCAAACCAGTCATCGAGTCATTTTCATAAAAAGTGAAGTGCTGCTCAGCAAGTGTGTATCCCATTGATGCAAATAAATAGTAATCGAACAGAGTCAAGCTGGTGAGTAAGCTGAATGCGAGTATTTCCTAACTAAACGCCTCAATTGTTTCCTTGACCAGTTTTGCTGTATGTGATGGTGTATTATCATGAAGCAAAATTACTTTGTGTTGCCTGTTTTTATATTCTGGTCATTTTTCACGCAAAGTTTGATTCAAATTGATCATTTGTTGTCGGTAGCATTCAATATTAATGGTTAGGCTAGGTTTTAGCAGTTCATAATAGATCACACCCTTATGATCCCACCAAACACAGAGCATTGTCTTCCGTCCATAGTGATTTGGCCTTGCAGTTGATGCCGATAGTTTGCCTAGAGTTACCTATGATCTTTTACGTTTAGGGTTCTCCAAATATATTCACTTTTCATCACCAGTCACAATTCAATGGAGAAATGGCTTTCTTTCGTACCTGGTGAGCAGCATTTCGCAAGTGGTTTTTCTGCTATCTTTCATTCAATTCATGTGGAATCCATTTTTCCATCTTCTGGATCTTTCCCATGGCTTTTAAACATATAGAGATGGCTACTCATGTCACATTTAATTGATCCGCGAATTGTTGTTGCATTTGAGTTCATCCTCATCCAACAATGCTTGTAATTCGCTGTCTTCAAATTTTTTCAGAGGTCTTCCACGTTCTTCGTTTTTCATGTCAAAATCGCCATTTTTGAATTTTTTAAACCACTCAAAGCACTGTGATTTATCAAGAGCATGCTCACCATAAGCTTTGATAAGCATTCGATGCGATTCTGCAGCAATTTTCTTCAAATGGTAACAGAAAATCAAAGCCGTCTGCAAATCGTTGTTTCCAGGCACAAAATTCGACATGTTCAACGCTATTGCAAACTATATTGTTATATGAAACTTGTATTGTTGTGAGTTGAAAACCTTGGTCAGAGATGTCAACAAGAAAATGGCGCCAATGACGGGGCTTGACAGTAACTAATTGACAGTTAGGGCCACCTATGGGTAAATTCCGGTTTCATATTTATATACCCGGTAGATGTAATAATAATCGTAGGGAAGCTGCAATTTATTATCAAGAATTGCCACATCCCAACACATTTTCAATATTGCAAAGTAATCTTCTTACATATGGAAGTTTTTCTAAAAAAGTAAGAAATAATAACAATCGCAGAGAAAACAATGAGGTCAGTCATGAACAAAACATTTTGCATCAACTAGAAGTGCTAAACATGAATTAGGAATTACAAGATACAAAATTCAAAAAGTCTTGAAGAGAAACGGCATGAAACCCTTTAAAATTAAAGCAGTTCAAGCATTACACGCGAATGATTTTAATGGCAGACAATTATTTTGTGAATGGATCTTGCACAAAGGTAGACAGTTTCTTAATAATAATTTGGATTGATGAGTCAAACTTTTCTCGAAATTGAAATTTCAATAAACATAACGAACATTTCTGGAGTGCTGAAAATCCCCACATTGTTATGAAAGTATGTCATCAAGTTCAGTTCTCTACAAATGTATGGATTGGAATTATAGGTAATTGAATATTAGGACCATACTTCTATGAAGGTATGTTAACATAACAGCGATTTTTAAATTTCCTACAAAATTAATTTACTGAATATTTAGATGATTTGCCATTAAATGTTAGAGCAAATTTATGATTTCAAATGGATGGAGCCCCTCCACATAATGGTGCGATTATTTCAAATTACTTAAATAACAAATTTGGAAATAATTGGATTGGTAATAGAGGTCAAGTGCGTTGATCTCCAAGATCCCCCGATTTATCAATTTCCGATTACTTCTTATGGGGCTTTTTAAAAGAACATGTTTATGCTTCTCTATCATCCAATCTAAATGAATTAAAAAACAAAATTACTGCAGCTATATCAATAATTATGCCAGAAATACTACAATGTTACTAGGAAAAATTTAGTTTTTAGAGCAGAAAAGTGTTTGAAGAATAATGGTGGCCATTTTGGGCAATTTTTACAGTGTTTACTAACTGTTATAAAACTGACAAGTAGCAACGGTTGCTTGATTTAAGCGTAAATTTTTTTTAATAATGATTTTATTTTAGTTTAGCTTAAATTTAAATTTTGTAAGGTTAATAAGTACCTTGGTTTATTAGCTAATTTAATTTTAGTAGAATTTAAAATTTACAGGTTTTTAAACTTGATTTTAGTACTTAAGTTTACTAGCTAATTTAGTTTTAATTGTTTTTTTTAATTATAAAATTTTAGTAAAGTGCTTAAATTTATTGATCAATTTATTTATTATTTCGTTTAAATCATCAAGAAAATCATTAAATGTGTTACATTGTGAAAAAGAGAATTTTAAACATATTCAGAATTTTGAGAAATATACAGGGTGTTACATTAAAAAAATTAAAGTTAGCTGCGGTTACAAAAAAACAGTAGGCGTTGAATTTTATTTGAATAAATGATATTGAGCCTCTCATTTTATCAAACAACTTTCTCCTTTGCAGTTTTTTCATATCTTCAGAAATACAACAGTTATAGGCTGGCTAACGATTTTCCAGCCACCCTGTATACAGTGCATCAAAAAAACATTTGGACACTCAATGTTTTTACATATAAGCTTGAAATAGATGCAGAAAAAGTTGAAATTGTTTAATAATAGAAATATTGTCACTTTCTGTCATGCTTTACAAACATAATTTAAAATTTTCGTTAGTTTTTACCTTACTGAAAATGAAAACTAGGAAATAAATTAAATCAAATAAATATTCAGAAACCAAGAGGAAGTCTTGTATTATTTATTGTTACTTTATGTGCTAAGAAAAATAAACTACAAATGAAGCATTTTTGCTTTGAAGTTATTTAGTCTTATAATAGAATGTAAATAACTTAGATCATTTCCAAAATGGGATGAAAAAGTAAAAATATTTCATTTAATATGCAAAAATTGGTGATTTTTCATTATAAAAAGGGTGTTAGCTGCCGTAAAATTTTGGAAATACTGAAAATTCCTAAAAGTATCATGTGTGATGTCATTAAGAGCTATAATAATGAAGGTAAAATAATATCAATGCCACCACCTGGATAACTCAATAAATTGAATGCGCATAATAACTGCATTATTATCCATCAAATCTAAGGAAACCCTCACAGTGCTCCAAAATTGGCTCTTTGAGCATTCGAGAATTACAGTAAATCATCAAACAATTGAAAATTGTTTACATGAAAAGGGATTTTATGGTTGTAATGCGGGACAAAAGCCATATGTCAGTGCCAAAAATAAAATCATTAGACTACAATTTGTCAAAGAATATGTTTTAAAAGAAACTGACTACGGGAAAGATATCATATTTATAGATGAACCAAATTTAATATATTTGGTAGCGATAGAAAGCCAATGGTTTGGAGAAAACCAAATACTGAAATTCAAAAGAAATATTTGTGCCTATCAGTCAAATGTGGTGGTAGATCGGTAATGGTTTGAGAGTGCTTTTCTTATTATCGTGTTGGAAGTTTAGTTTTTATAGAGGAAAATATGGACAAACACATGTACTTAAATATTCTAAAGCAACATTTAAAGAAAAGTGCAGAAGGATAAAAGGTACTTTTACGTTTTATCAAGACAATGATCCTAAACATTCATCACATATTGTTCATGAATGGTTGTTGTATCATTACCTGACAGTGATAAAAACTAATGGTCAATCACCAGATCTCAATCTAATTGAGCATGCGTGGCATTATCTTGATAAACAACTTAGAAAATATATTATTACTAACAAAGAACAATTAAGGCAACGATTTCAAGAAGAGTGGTCACAATTAGATAGTAACTATATACAAAAATTAGTGGTTTCTATACCAAGAAGGTTCCAATGTGTTATTAAACAAAAAGAGTTACCTACAAAATATTAATAATACTGTATTTTGAATTTTATTACATTTTTTGTAAGTGTCTGAATATTATTTTGAGTATAAAATTAATAGGGGTTTGATTATTATTAAATTATTAGTTTAAATTTGAAATTTATTTCTTTATTTGATTTGATATGTATTGTATAAATTAACTGGAAATTAGAAATTTATTTTGCAATTAAAAAAATCACCTACTTATGACTAGTTTTGATTTAATTGAATTAACTATAAGTGTCCAAATGTTTATTTGATTCACTTTATATCTGTGCAGAAAGCAATGAAACCACATGGGGAAATCTAAAAGAACGAATAAAACAGAATAAGTTGCATTTATGAAAACAAGATAGCTAGATGTGTGCCTCACTGTATTGGAAATATGAATCCGAATTCTCAGTTCTTATTAGGTACATAGCATCTATGGTCTCAGGTTATGCAGTGTTTAATTATATATAGCATTTATTTGAGTTGTATAGTAGAAGAAAAAATACAAATAATTAAATTGTATTATAATGGAATTTTTTGAGATTTTATTAAATAAATGTAACAAAAACCCCAATTTATTACAGTATTTTATTTACAAAAAAGTCTTTTTATTTACATGGACATAATTATTAACACAGCTGGAATTAATTTATAACATGCATAGTTTTAAATTGCAATAAATAAAATTAACCAAGACATTAATGCCAGACCTGAAATTTTGTAGCAACTGCAAATGTGTAGTAAGATAAAACCATTTGGCAGTTATTGTTAGTAGTCGATCAGCAATATACTGTTGGTTATCATGTAACCCAAAAATACTCTGCAAAACCCACAGTTGAGCTGCACAGCGTATCGACGTGTATACCCATCATAAATTAGTTAAAATTGTGTAAATTCAGCTAAATTCAAATTTTCATGTGGGCTTCATGCAACTTACTATTCATAGTTTGGATATACACCGAAAAGTTCAACCGATTCACTATAGAAAGCATTTCTTGTATATTCAATATACATATAAACATACAGTAAAAATGGTAGATTGTAGAGTTAAACATTTGGCAACATTACAGTTGTTAAAGATGGACTTAACAATGTAATATTGGATTATTTATTCACTTTAAAGTATATTTCGAGAATAATATGTATTAGAATTTCCTATTTAGTTATGAATTGTCGAAATAAATATTTTTAAAAGTATTAGTTTTGTTATTGAAAATGTCAAGTAATTAGAAAATTTAAAAAGGGAAGTTGTAAATAATATGCATCTTATCTACAATAGGTACTATAATTTGAAAACAAAAAAAATCACCAGTAGTTATACTATACAAGTTCTGGACCAAAACGCTACATAACCTCACTTGAGAAGTTTGGCGGCCATCTTGTGGGAGGATTCAGCCATTTTGTAGGTGGGATATTTTTTGTGCAGCCATTTTGGGGGGTGGCAGCGCATGCGCAAGATTGAAAAAATCGGACTTAGCGTGAATATTATCATGATGTAAGGATACAACATGTGCATCTTTTTGTAGTAAAGGAAATGGAGAAAACTAATTAATTAGTAGTCGGCTATTTTGGGGTATGGCAGCACATGTGCAGGACTGAAAAATTGAAGTAAAGACAATTAATTATTGATGTCCTCATTTCTTATTAGTGTAGCAGGAAAATGTAGTGAGATTAGCATGAAAAAGCATTTTCTTATCAGACAGGAAATGGGTCAGATTTATAATTGGCATGCAAAAGCCGATGTCCTCATTTCTTAACAGTCTAGACAGGAAATGTGGTGAGATTAGATTATAATTAGCATGTGAAACCATTTTCTTATAAGACAGGAAATGAGTCAGATTTATATATAATTGGCATGAGAAAATATTTTCTTATCAGACAGGAAATGAGTCAGATTTATATATAATTGGCTTGCAAAAGCCGATGTCCTCATTTTTCATCAAGTTTACACGTTCTGTATGCGTAAGTCTTTATATATTCAAACACATTTTCAAACGTCGAAGTTGAATATTTATTAGTATACAATAGTCGAGTTTTAATAGTTATAATAGTAAAGTCAACAAGAACAATGTGGAGTGTATGCAGCAGAAAGTTGGATGAAATCCTATGATAAGAGAAGTTCCATTCAAAGACTTTTGGATCAATTTCGAACTTTAGAACAGAACGCAAAACACAAAGCTGTGTACGGTGCATGCTGAACAAATTTTGATTATACTACAGAAGAATGTTTAGAGATCGCAACAAAATACAATATAAGTGTAACGATATGTGAAGATTATCTGGACAGTAAACTTACCGATAACGAACTCATAGCAAAGCTGTGCAAAGCCAACCTGAAAGGATTTCTATGTGAGCTTAAGCCATATTTCAACAATAATCTTGATAATGATGATGAAGAAGGAAATGAAGAAGAAGATGACAACAATGAACCAGAATTGATCAATAACATGTAATGATTTAAAGAACAAATGTAATAGGCTAATAAATAAAACATTTTATATGCATACAATTCTTTTATTTTATTTAACTATAGTACATGTCTTGGTTAAACTATCTATTTAAGTAGAACAGATGCATCTTCCCAGGTAGGTTTTGGAAATCCCAACTATTTTATGTAGATTCACTTTCCTTTACGTTTCAATGCCTTTTCCACCAGGTAGACATCATTTTGTGCGGTCTTCTGTAGTTCGTGTTCGTAGAATCCGCTGAGAATGGGTTGATCTTGCATATCAATCAGCTGATAAGTTACAGGATTCGTTATTTGAATTTTCAAGACCTTGAATAGTTCACTGGACTAATTCGGCATATAGCCCTTATCAAAAACACTTTTATATTTACTAATTCTAACATCTCGGTCTTTGTGGTGATTTTTCACGAATATTTTCGAATTGCCGTAGCCATTGTCCAAGTTCATTTTAGAAGTTACATCCTTAGGCTTCAGTCCGACCGTACGATGTTTGCGGTTATTATAGTTCTTCGTTATATCATCCAAAATGTACTTGTAACCTTTATTTTCCCTAGAATGCTTCAAAAATACACCTAAATCTGACTGCCATAGGTCATCGAAACCTTTAACTATTGTACGTCTTCTTGGAAAGTTTCTTCTAGCAGGTTTATGCAACTCTTTCACAATTTGTTGCTTGAACATTATATCACATTATCCTATATGTTTCACTATTATTCTTAAGTATGTCGTAGTGTGCTTGTTGTTGTAGTTCACTTTTCAGATAATTTTCTATAAACCATTTGACATCACTATTAATAGAATTAGCTAAATCTGCCTTAGTTACGTAATTGAGGTGGTTTGAATTGATGCATTCATATATCTTAGCTATATCAGATGTGTTGATGTCGTTGTCGACGTTATTTTTAGCATTAATACAATAATTATCGATTATTTCCTTGTTCACTATTATATTGTTCAATAGTTTATTAGCAATTCCATTAACATACGATTTGTTAGTAACGTCTGTTGAAAGTGTTAGATCTGCAATTTCTGTCAGTTTGTTATTTTCCAAAGTGAAGTGCCCTTCATCAGTTAGTTTGACGTCAACACCCAGTTCTCCCTTAATACTCTATTTTCATAATGTTGATGGCGATAGCATCCAAACTTGTTGATACTCATCATGGCAATAAAGAGATATTTGAATAACTAACTATTTATTATCATTAGAAATATGTAAGAAGTTATTACTTTTAAGTATGTAGATGTAACCGGCTTCTGCTAACTGCTCTAAGATTGATATCTGGTTATCATGTCCGGTATTTCCCGCCATTTTTTCTGCCCACAATATCTATAATCGATTCTCCTATTATTGTGTACTTCCTTGAACAGTTGTCTTTCTACAATCCCGGTCCCTGTTTTAGCAGTAAGTTTCTTGTTTGCTTCTTCTTCTTTTAGTTTTCGTTGTTGTTGTAGCGTGAATTCAAGTATCGGCTTAATAATATGCAAGTACTTATAACCTTTGTTAGATTTTACTTGTTC
>JAHWXV010421958.1:0-20300 GCA_024586415.1 Phrixothrix hirtus
CACAGTTATTGAATGGCAAATACTGCTGTGCACCTATATGGTGCACAAAACAATGACTGGCAAGGTATCAAAAAACAGCTTGGCAGTCAACCTGTTAATAGAATAAATAGAAATCCTTGATGAAACGCTCGAAATTATTAAGCAGTTCACGCTAGAAAATAACAAAAATTTCAATAACATCGCAAATATGGAATAACTTGTACCTAAACTAGAGCGTTGAACTGTGACAATAGATATAATTACGCTATACTCAAGACAATAGAAAATCAGCACCTCTTTTCTGATCAGCGGTACACCATAGGCGGATATCAGTAAGTTACCTTGCCTATACATTGAAAAATGTCTAAACCGGAATCCCAAGGGACCATGGATTTCTTCCATTTTCTTCCGTTGTAAGCAGATTTGCATTTTTTGAAGTCCAAACACACACATTAATGACCCACAGTGACGCTAAATAAATTCTTTTGTTTTCATAAGAAATTTATTAATTAGCTTTTATCATATCATATTTTAAACGTTTTACTTCATGTATGGGCATTTGTTAAAGTTTTTCATTCCAGATTTGTGGAATATTATGAACAGAGGCCTCTTCGATGATGGTTCATAGTTATATAAATGTATTAAAAAGTGATCCTGATATTGGTAATTTTGTATATCTAGCAGCTATAAACTATTCATACGTAATTTTGTTAATTTCCGTATTTTCGATTGCGCGGAGTCTGCGTTTTGAACACGAGTTTTGTGCATTAGTAAACTACTGTTCTCTGAAACCAGCATTGTTTTTCAAAATATCATACACCTGTGTTTTTCAGCAGATAAATTGAACGGTGGACTTTTATTAGGTTAATTTTTTTTCTAAGTGTAAGCGTGTTGTATATGAGATTCACTTTTATTTAAAAAGAATAAAATATAGTTAAAAATAACAATCTTAAGATAATTTGAAGAATTAAAATAATATTTCTATTGGCAGACGTGACGTACTAGTTTCAAACACTACGAGAATACTTGTAACCGCATCGGTAAATTTCACAATATACACACGCACTTAGGATTGAAAGTGCATGTGAGTCATTTCAAGAACTGATAATTCTGCGTTTTAGCAGAATAGTACGAATAAGTCCCTTTTGAAGTTTGTTAATAACATTAAAGGGCCTCACGGTTAAATTTAATACACAAATATAATTTTAATTCCTTCCCAGAAATATATACTTGCATGGTTAAAGCATTACGTACATGCAGACACAAATTTTCGTATTTTTCAGGTTGAATTTATTCCATCGGACTTATATTTCCTTTCTGTGTTCGCATTAAGCAGTTTGCGACTTAGCCGATGTATCTTCCCTATAATTTTCACGGGACCGTACATAATTTCCGGAATAAGTAGGATCCTGGCTTTTCCAGTTTTCACCTTAGGCAGTTTTCGCTGTATATAGTTAGAAGTTCAAACAGAAATAGGCCCGGTAAACACTTCATCGTTACTAATTGAAGTAAGGAAGGAACAATACAAGAATATTGCTATAATAGCGATCTAGAGGGGCACGTAGAACCTAATGTAATTCAGGAAATAGTTATAACACAATAGCGAGTGTTAAACAGAAAGATAGGAATGGATAATTTATTGTTACTAATTGGATTAGGGAAGCAACAATTCATGTTTATTGTTATACTCATGACGGATAGGGGCACATAAAGCCTGCTCTAATTCCGAAAATGATAATATTACGACACCTAGAGCTAAGTAAAAATATAAGTGTGGAAATCCATCACAGTACAGAAATTCACGCTGAAGAATACAGAAAGGTTAGCTTTGATTTTAATTAATTTCCCCGAATTAGGGAGTAATAACTTGACGCGATTAATTAAAGATGAACAACGTTAAGTTCATAGCATAAATTGCATTTATTGTATTTAACTACATAAAGGTACACAATTTCTACTATTCATTTTTGCAAATATGCTATTCATGTTCAGGTAGGAATAGAAGTACCTTTCTTTAGAAAAAAGTATTGTAATCTAATTACCAATTCAAATAAAATAACGGTAAACAAACATTTTTGCTACAACATTTGAAATAAGTATTTGTAAATTGGTAGCATCAAGAGAATAATTGATAATATTTTGATATCATTATTGTAAAATTGTTTACATTTAGTCAATTATTGCATGCGTTACATATATATGTTTTATTTTCTTTCTATTTAAAACTAAAAGCACCAGAGCGGTCAATTTGACTGCTTCCTATTTTTGCATTACTGTTTTACTCACTCCCATTACTTCTAGAAAGCTGATACTTTATCACTTTTCCTAAACATATTAAACGATTAAATTTTCCGATTAACATGAATTTACGCTTATTATAAGTTGAAATTTTCTAATGACTTCGTAGAATCACCGTACCGGTCAATTTGACCGCTTTCCGCTCAATTACAGTTTTCTCAGAAATTTTCACTTGCTCTTTGTTTAAAATGCAACAATAGTTGTAAACTGCAATTAGTGTGACTCTACTCTTTGTAAGTGTGTGTTCTGCGTTTCTTAGTAGTTGTTTTTCGAGTTTGAACTAGGTATGTCTTGTCGTTGTTTGACGGATAAGGAGTTATTGGAAGAATTACAAAATATATCAGTAGTACAGTCTGAC
Organism: Phrixothrix hirtus; assembly: GCA_024586415.1. NCBI lineage: Eukaryota > Metazoa > Arthropoda > Insecta > Coleoptera > Phengodidae > Phrixothrix > Phrixothrix hirtus. Next base: position 2,636 of record JAHWXV010421958.1, read on the forward strand.
ATTGACTTCTCTGGCAACAAAGCTGTGTCCGACAAAGAAGATGAGTGGGTGCTTGATAATACTAATGATCTGAGACATTCAAGTGGGAGCGATTCTGAAGATGAACCCGGGATTGTGGAGGACTTCTTGAAGCCCGGTACGTCTGCTTCGACTTTGAATGAACTCTCCACTACCACCTCAGCGGGGATGCTGCACAAGGAAAAGTGGATTGTGGAAGCACTTTAGGGAACCATCACATTGACAGTATAATATGGGAACTAGTTGATGACAGCGCTAGCATGCCAGGTTAGTAACTACATTTTTATAGTAGCAGTTCATATTTACATATCTATTTATAATGACACATTTATGTAATAAGTACCTAATACAGGTCTTTATGGACGAGCCCCTTTTATGGCCGACCGAGCGTACCGAGTGAGGTAATAAAAGGCAATAAAGCCTTATTATGTACGAATTACATATAACATTTTATGTGCGACTATAAAAATTTCAATATGTTTCTTTTGACACTTACACGCTGCTATTTTATTTTTGGCCTGGTGTGTAATAGGATTGATCATTGACGCTAATTTGTTTCAATAAAGCCTTTTTATCAACCAGTCGCACATAAACATTTTTGTTCGTTTACATAATTATGCTAGAACTTTGATGGATCTCGTACATTTAGGAAGACGTGGAATTCAAAACGTAACAAAAGAAGTTGTTGGACCAACCTAATGTGCCAAAAGAAACATTGTTGGAGATTCTCCTGCTAGTGCTTGGCGCTTGTTGATTGATGAGCGTATACTTGGTCATATAAAATCGTCCACCGATGCTGAAGGTAAAAGGCAACATCAAGAAAAAGATTGGGTAATTTCGCTGGAAGAAATTGAACCATTTATATCCCTGCTATGTGCTAGGGATGCTTTTGCAGCGAGGAACGTTAGCGTGAAGATGTTGTGGTCTGAGCTTTGGGGGTCCAAATTTTTCCAAGAGACAATGCCTAGAAGCAAATTTTACCAAATAATGCGACTTATTCGTTTGGACATGCGAAACATCAGATCTGAGCTCCTAGCAGCAGATAAATTTGCACTTGTGTCAGAAGTGTGGAACTCACTTATAGAAAATTACATGTTATGCTACAAACCTGGTGAAAATATATCTATCGATGAACAGCTTTTACCGACAAAAGCAAGATGCCCCTTTGCACAGTATATGGCAAATAGACCTGACAAATTTGGTATAAAATTCTGGCTCGCAGGTGATGTTCAGTCCAAATATTTGTTGAACGGGTATCCATATTTAGGGAAAAACGGGCAACAACCATCCAATTAACTAGAGGGGAATACGTGGTTTGTCGTTTGATGCAACCCTTTCTGAATAAAGGGAGGAATGTTACAATGAATACTTTTTTCACATTCCTAAAACCAGCCAAGCAACTAAGAAAAAGCCACTATTATTTTTGGAACAATGAATCGTTCAAGAAAGGGGATTCCAGTTCCCATAAAAAAACGAGAAGACGGAGCTAGATAAATCAAAAATTTATAAACACAAAGGCCTGACACTAACGGTCTACCAGGAAAAAAAAAAGAAAAACGTTCTGCTACTTAATGCTCTACATACAACCAGCATCAATATTGAAATGAATAAAAAAAATCTGCTGTGAGACAACGCACAACTTTCTCTTACAAATTTTAAATTAAATTGAATTTAGTGTTTTAACACTTTTGACTGTGATTTATAGTAAACTTCTTATTGAAGTATTATATTTTAGATATTTTAAATTTTACTTGTTTCATGTTACACGTTTAAAATATATACCCCGATGATGGTCTTTTAATTTAATAACCGAAACATACGTAAATTTAATATAAACAATAAATGTTTTGGGAAACTAGGTTTTGAGTCATTTAGTTATACTGAATTAAAAGCACAAATAATTCATCCATTCATCATTTCCTTTATACATGTACTAAAAGCTTTATAATTAAATTTTGAGCTTCTTTATAGCAAAAATTATTTATATATTTAAACAAACAGTAATTAAGTATGTACTTAATGTATACAAATCATTAAGATATTAATTTATTTTTATTTTGAGGACGATAATTGGAATGGTCACCCATCCAAATTACTCGCCAGACAAAACCTTGCTTAACTCTAGAGATTTTTCTCAATAACTCACTTCAACGCATTTTTTCAGAGAAACCAATTAGTTCGTGTAATATAGCATTATAGGCGCAAGAAATGTGGTGAGTTTGAAAAAAATCGTTAAAGCCATTTTCCAAAAAATTGCAAAATACCTAAAAATCACAAGAATAAAGTGACACTTCGGTCAATAGATTTTAACTAAATTCATACACGGAAGTGGTAATGTGTCAGTAAAGTTATATATAAAATTTCACTATTTTACAACGTTTTGTTTTCGAGATATATTGACCACATGCGTACGCACACATACACACACACACACACACACACACACAAACACAAACACACACAGACACGCACACACACACAAGCACAGACCAATTTCTAAAAACATGTTTTCGAACCTAGGGGACCAGAAAACGTGTATTTCCGCTAAAAATTGGACACCGAAAATTTTAACCGAAAACATAACTTTCTCTATACCGTATTTCATATAGGTAAGAGGAAGTAAAAAAGAAACCAGAAAGCATTACGTATTACAACAATACCGAATACGGAGTAGATGTTGTTGATCAGATGGCCAGGAAATATTCAAGAACATCGGCTTCCAGAAGATGACCATTCCAGGTTTTTTTAACATACTGGATATGGCGGCTATAAATGCTAGGATTTTATACCAGGAAGTTACTGGAAGAAAAATGTCCAGACAAAATTTCATATTGCAACTAGCAGTAGAACTGCGACAACAATGTGTTACAAGACGGCGGTCAACACCAACGGTCACAGATCCAGGGGTTACCACTACCCAATCCTCAAATTCTAAACTTATACAGTGCCAAATTGCAACAGGTAAAAGTTATATAATAATGCTTGTATTAACATTTCCAAACTACATGGATTTGCTACTCAAATAATGAGATTTTCCTGGATAATTACCTCTAACTCAAATTAAAAAGACAGCTCGATCAACCACCTAGTTGATAACAAATCAATGAAACCATTGTTGCTACCAAACAGTAGGAATGAATCTCTAATATACTAAAATGTTTTTCAATCTTAAAAGAGGACATTATCCAACTGCTAGGATTTGGTTATGATGTGACATAAAAGATTAAAATCACATTCAATCAAAATAGCACTAACCATATATTTTTTAATGTTCGACTGTGATTAATAAGCATCATATGAAATTAGAGCATGTGTTGAGATTACGTAAATACTTGTGGAAGTACTATTTAAGTTTGAAATTATTAGAAGGGATGAAATTAATGTAGTAAAGTTTATTTTATCACCATTGGAAACAGAAATCAATAAATTATTTCCTTCATTTATAAATTTAAGGTAAAATTGCGTAAAGTTTTAATAAATGTAATATATACTCAACTACGTTATAGCAAATCATAAAGAAATGATGTATGTAATGAGATAAACTTAAAGGATATCAAACCTGGATATGTATTTTGAGTGTACAAATAATTTAGATTAATACAATCAAATACAAATACGTGTTTGGAAATTATTAAGATTGATAAAGCTAATGTGAGTGTATCACGATATTTATAGTCGTAATATTCTAAAAGCCTCTAGCATGTAATCTAATAATTTAAAGGTGTAGAAAAATGTGTGGCTTAATATAAATAAAACACTGAATTATTATAGTTTGTGCTGTCCCCTTTAGAAAAAGATTAATTAAAAAATGTTATTAGTTATGAAGCGCAAAGGCTTTAATCAATAATGAAATATTCCAAATTTACATTTTTTGTATACATTTATAAATACCTATCAATCCAAGACTAAAAACTTTTTAACCTTTTTTCCTTTAGTATCAATAATTCAAGAAAGAGCTTGGTCTATTTTTTATTTAACTATTTCAACCATACGTTAAATTCGTCATCGGTTAACATTTGATTCTTAATTAAGCACTTGTTATGCCAACCTTACTGATTATAAAATTAAATGCGACATAATAAATGTTTTTCTGTTAATGCAAATGGTTTTTGTAAGAGGTGTAAGTATAAAACACCATGCCAATCGTTTAATTTTAATAAAAATAGTTCAATAATCAACGTCAGGCGAGAAGAGGCATTTTCAGATACCTCCTGATCGCTTTCTTACTCAGAGGCATAGAAGGAAATACAAACCCATAGTATCTGGTAACCTCTATATGCTCAAAATCTCTCGCGTATGGCGAAGAGTCATATCTTTAACGAAATAACCCCGATAAACGTCTTAAAAACACACGGCCGATCTAAGGCAGTAAATCAAATCAAAATTTGTAATTCCAAGGTGCAAAATAAAGTATCGATCGAATAAACGGCTATACGTTAATTAATCTAGAACAGTAAATCCTACAAAATCTAATAATACTTATCTACTGCATTAAAGAGAAACGCCTATGACATGAAAACCACTATTATTGCCTCAAAAATCTGATTGGGCAATCCAGGTAGAACAGATCCTGGAGTAACTTGGGTTAGCGCACCGTACCCGGTAGGGAAATAGTAGTGGTGTGGTGAAAAAACCGGTCACAAATCTGGTAACGCTACCGCAACCTACAAAACGTATTAACAAAGCGAGGGAGCGGAACCCGTGCCTCAATAACTTATTGTTAAAACAAGCTAAACTAAATTATCGTTTGTCACTGAAACTGCTACATTATCAAATCGGTTAATTTCTGAATGTGAAGAAAATCAGAAATGAATTGCAGGTAGAAACTGTATCAGCAGAGCATGCTGTATAGATTTTGAGTTAGTAGAGGTTACCTTTCATTTTATCTCAAACACATGCAAAGGCGTCATACTATATTTAGACCTGAATAATTGTTTATGTGGAATATTTGATTGATTAAAATCTCAAGGTATTACAATAATATCCATTATTATTAAAAGAAACAGAATACTTGTGCCATCGTTAAGTTACATTTTTACTTTCAACAAGCCAGTTTCCTGTTAATATCAATGCAGTGTTTCACGAATTAATTATTTTGTCTTTATAGCCCAGACCCTGTAAGGTGTACTAAGGTGAGAAAATAGCCACATTTATATGCCGAAAACCTATATACGAAGAAAAATACTATGAAACCCTTCAGTATGCATTAAATATGACAGCAAGGACGCTTTTCAGTCAAAAGGCTGCCGGAGTGTAACGCTAAATAGCAATTCACACACTTCGAATTATTGAAAAAAATCAGCACAAGCGACGGTTCGTTATATAAATAAATCTATATAAATCAAAGGACACTAGTGTGAGTTAACATATAAGACTTACACTTTAGTGACCATCATATTATTTTAATATCCCTGCACATTATCGATACTACAAGCACAAAGTGCGCATTAAAAGGCGGCTGCTTAAGAAAGTTAATCCGCAAAACATCCAAGACACTTTAAACATATCGATCATACCCAATGATAGTAACATATCCAGTAAAACATCCCCTACGGCAATTTAAAATATTTCTAATTTAAGTGTACCAATATTTATCAGTTTAGTACAGACAAAAGATGCTTCTTGGTGAAGTAATGACATCAAAAAGGTTATAAAAGAAAAAAGGCTGTTAACTTCTACAAACATAGATTATCAGTTAAAAATTTAATAGAATTTCAAAAACAGAGAAAGGATGGGGATATTGCTATTTCAAAGTAAAAAGAAGTGTTGCGATGACTGTTTCGTTTATAGCTATTAGTACTGCATATCCAGACTGAAAAAGTGATATTACCCTTTCATTACCATGACCAAATGTATATTAAACAACGATAAAGACACAATTATAGTGACTTTACGGAAATTATTACAGGTTTAGTTAAACCGATGCAATTCCCCGTCACACCGAAATCATCGCTAAATTACTTGCAATGGGACCTAGTGGAATAAAGATCGCTCCTAAAATTAATGTTTCAACAAACTTATTCATGCCTTCAGCATTAATACAACTTAAAAGCAATTGGTTTCACACGATAATAATAAATATTTAAGATTCAAAACAAATTCTTTCAATAGAAAATTATTTATTGTTACAGGACTACACAAATCTACAAAATCAACAAATAATTAAAATTAATAACCATAATATTCCCGATGCATCTTTAACTAGCAAAAGAAGTTTGCTTTTGCAGAATTTAAAGTACAATTTGAGAGCAGACATTAATAACCGATCAATGCCACGAATATGAAGACGTTCTTCGTTATCCTGATACTTCTTTAATTCTAGCTAACCTGGCCCAATATAAAATAGAACAAAGATAGTCGTACTAATTTTTATAAAAACTTAGAAATATCCACACGTACACCGTAAAAAGTTAGAACTCTAGTAAATTTATTAAAGGAAAAAATAATTGAACTCTTGAAAAGTCCCTATAATTTCCCCATTTGGATAGTACAAAAGAAATCAAACTCTTCCGGCGAACAAAAATGGCGAATCGAGGTTGATTACTGAAAATTAAATCAAAATACGATAGAAGATAATTTTTCATTACCGAACATTGAAACCATTTTAGATAACTTAGAACGTGTAAATTATTTCACTACAATAGACTTAGCTTCTGAATTCCACCAAATTGCAATTGATCCCAGAGACCTCGAAAAAACCGCATTTTCAACAGAAGGACACTTTCAATTTCGACGTTTTTACCTTTCGATTTAGAAAATTCTCATTCAGCATTCATGCACAGGTTCAACACAGCACATTCAAGACTTACTCCAATGCATTGTCTTGTATATCTGAATGACATAATTGTTTATTTGACTTCACTACAGGAACACCTGAACAGACTTCACAAGATTTGTCAAAGCTTCCGCGATATTAACTTGAAGGTACAACCTGACAAATCCGAAGTTTTACATAAAACAGTTAAATATTTAGGCCATATTATTTCACCAGACACTGGACAGAATACAACCAGATCCTCAAAATGCACACCACCCTTCCCTATTCCAAAGACCAAGACAGAAGTAAAGCTTATTTGAGACTATTAGGCTATTACCGAATATTTACATAGAACATAGCAGAAATTAAAAAACCACTGACAAGGTATTCAAAACATAACAATACAGTACAACATTGAGAATCCTTTATAAACGCTATTGATCATACCTTGAAATTATTAACCAACGAATCATTACTACGACACTCTGACTTTAATAAGGCTTTTGAATTAACGACGGAAACTATAAAATTTTCCCTTTTCGCCCTACTTTCCCAATACCACAAAACAATACCTTATCTATAGTAAACATTAAACAAAACGAAATAAACATATTAAACTATGCACGCGAACTTTTACCAAACGTTTGGGCTACAAAACGATTTAGATCATATTGTTTTTGTAACAAAATTTATTTTATGTTCAAATCATATACCCCTTCTTTGGCCTAGAAATATAAAAGAACGAAATTGGGCATTGACACGGTGGTCCCTCAAATTAAAAGAATTTAATTTTGACATAGAATACTTCCCGTAAAGAGCAACGAAGTAACAGGCACATTATCACGAATTAACATAAATCCTGTAAACGCGTCTGAAAATTCTACGACTTGGTCGCTTATTTGTAAACACCCGGTATGTTATATCGCGCAATAATAATTAAATCCAATTTGTAAAGTACCAATATGATTTGTACATCATAATTTGCTTTATAAATTTATCAATAATATATTGCTATTTAACAAAGAATTAGAAATATTGAAAGCCACCCTAAAAATAGACTTAGTCCACTCTTATTCCCCCTGATATTCGCAATAAGAATTAAGTCACTTCTCGAGTACCGTTCAAGTAATAATCAGCTTAAAGTTACGTGTGTGGTGCGTGTTAATAAGATAATGAATAACTAGTGGAAGAGTACCGGATATCGAGTTAATGAAGGTTAAGTAGTATCTACTTCATCTGTCTACGCCAAGGACGAATTTTTAAAAAGGGTCGATTCCAACTCCCCATCAATTAAAGCCAACAGGATTAATTTTGTATGGGTTGTACCAGCTATACGATAAAACCATTACCTGCTAACCGCATACTACACTAGCCACGTTTATCGAAAAGATTATAGGTCTCCGACCTTCAAGTAAGTTTTAAAGCTTCTTTCGTTAATTTACCATTTCATCAACGTCCGTACCGACCTAAATTGTTTGCAGGAAATAAGGCTTAACGTATCACGTATAACTCATGAACAAGGTTTATATCAATTTTAGGAAAGACTATCGTTATGAACGTTTTATGTTTATATAGTATTTAGGGTCTTTATGGCCAATTGTTTACTTGTATAATTAGTTTAACATAATCTTAGGGATACAAGGGCCCCTTGAGCTAGCTGTAGAATTATAGAATCTAATATTTAGTTGTGGGAGAATCTATACATAAGTACTGCATAACTTATATTTGTATACATTATAATTAATCTTGTTAAACCAATTTTTCTTTTATTATACGTAGCCACATAGTGATAATTTATACTTTCTTACAGGAATAAGTTGTTATATTTTCTAGCTTTACACCTAATGAGAACCCGTCGTAAGTCCGCCTGATACGACGAGCAATCCAGCGGCGAGTATCGTAAGAATAAGTGTAACTTCCTTTGTGAATTAATACAGGTTCATATTAATTAAAAGCTTGGAGATTGGTCTCTTTATCTTTCCGATACCCCCTTGTTGCTATTAAATAAAGAGCAAAGATAAAGTGGCGCCCTTATACGACACTATTTAACCATTTATCGCGAAAAATTACCGAATGTTACTGCCCTACGCAAAATCCCTGAATTCTCAGTTCACGTATTTCTATCAATCGTAGGACCTACTTCCATTTCCACTGTAGTCACCAGAGGCTAATCAATTATTCAGGGGATTTTACTTTTCAACATCCTCTAGGGCGCAGTACGAATTTTTCCCGTTACATCCCTTGACTATATCTGACGTAATTCTCAATTGCACTGATGACATAATACGCCATACTGAACTAAGTTTAGACACTTGGTTTGTAATTCCCAATACTTCTGAAATTTCTAAGGTAAAAGAAAGTATTGATTCTATAATCGCATTATTCGAATCTTCTGAACCAGATTATGACGACCGGCCCTTTACAGATACTATACATGCACAACTGAAATTCACCCTGCTACTGCCATATCCGAAAAATTTTTACATTTCCCAAACCAAATTGAATTTATCGAAATACATTAACCAAACCATTAAATATTTTCACTTTTAACGGCATCAAATTAACAAATGCTTATTTTAATGAATATGATAGCGACGTATAATTTAACGAACTCCTTCCGCCTTCCTAAGAGGCACTATTACTGCTTATTTCCCACAATCTTCTCTCTATAACGTACTGTACGGCTATATAATTTCCGTTTCCAACAATAATACATGAAAAATCTATGGATGTATCACACAAGTTACCAACATTACTGACAAAGCCAAGCTATCAATATAAATCACAAATTATCATGAAACTAAAAATAATTTACACAGGCATACAACAGACAGCAAGAAAACCGAAACGAAAATATTTTTGGAAAGGTATAACTAATGGTATTAAAAAACACATGAATAAATGCAAATTTTGCAAAGCTAACAAATACCGCACACAGCCTGGCAGACAACACCATAATTTAACTCTGACTTGTAATAGACAGTTTCATACTAAGCATGTGAATATTTCCCGAACTAGCAATCAAGGATATTTTATAATAGTTTACGCATTTACCGAATTGACGCAAGCTTACCCTTTAAAATCCAGTAACTTAATTGGCGGACAGTATGGACAATTAATAAAGAACAAAACTGTTCAGTAATTATTATATAAGTAATAATCGTACATTTTGTTTTAACATTGAAACTTCATAAGATACTGTAAAAGAAAATAGAATAATGCAGGGTACAATAAGAGCATTAAATGGTTTTTTACTTGAACAATAAGATTTGTAAAACTAATTAATAGAAATGCTACAGATGTTGATTGATAATATAATAACATGGTTTCCAATCATTCTTTTAGTAATTTATTGATAAATTCACATTTTTTGAAAGCCATTAATCGAACAACCTGAAATACTATTATAATTAATAAAGATAACTTTTAAACAGGTCTACTTACAGAACAAGTGTAACTAATAATTGATTATTAATTGATTTATTTAAAATCTATATTTAATGGAAACTGGTAGCTGCTATCTTGTTCAACGCAAAAATATTTGCAAACGACATTTTTAGGGATTAGAAATCTCCATTTATTATCAAATATTCAAACTGCCATCAAGTGGCCAATTAACTTATGTTGATATATTACATACTTTCGGTTTTAAAACGTTTTGTTAAAAATGTAACTAATAAAATTATTCCTAATGACATTCTAGATATTTTATCTCGTGGACCGAATTTTGTTATCAATTATAATAATAAAGATTTTCCGATAGTTAACATGCTAAAAGACGCAGAGTATACTATTAATAATAATATTCCAGAAAAATCTGGAGACTGTTAGAATCAGACGTTTGAAAAACATCACCACTAATTACAACAATCATTTTACCAAACAACTCTTTAGTAAATTTGATAACTTAGTCAGAAATACTAAATAATTTATTGAAGGTAATGATTTATTAATTTGTAGATCTGACAAAGGTAATATGGCCGTTATCACTGATTTGGTTACTTACGCTACAAAAATAAATGCACTTTTAGGTAATACAAAAAATTAGTTGTCAATTACTAACCTAACAAAAGTTATTCAAGATAAAAGCAACTCCATTATAAAATATCTATTAAATAATGGTTACATTGACAATAATTTATATAAAGTGTAGATCATACACAATGAAGTTCATACTAAAATATATGGTTTATTTAAGATCCATAAAATAGATAATCCTATCAGGCCCATTGTCTCATGTATAAGTTCACATGCACATTGTTTATTTCAATTTATATCCAACATCTTACTTAATTTAACATCACAGTTTAATCATAATGTTAAACATTCATTGCTTATAGTAGAAATATTAAATAATTTGTGCTTACCTAGTAATTACAAATTAAAATCACTTAATGTTGTGTTGTTATTTACCAGTGTTACTAGAGATTTAGTAATCACTATGATTAATAAAATTTGGGATAAGATTTGTGATCTTACAGCTACTGACAAAAGTGCCTTCATAAAAATTGTTGAATTTTTGTTTGAATCTAGCTATTTCACTTACAATAACCTCATTTATAAACAAATCTTTGGCATTGCCATGTGTAATCCTTGTTCTCCTGTGTTAGCTAGTATCGTCATGCATGCCTTGATCAGTACCATCTTAGAGAAATTTGATATTGAACTACCTTTCGTATTCTGTTATGTCGATGACATTATTGCTGCCTCTCCAAATAATTATAATAATCATATACTCCAACAATTTAACAATTATTATGGCAGTTAACAGTTTACAATTAAAAGTGAAAAAAATCGTCAACTACTTTGTTAGACCCTTGTAATTAAAATGTATAAAAATTACTCAGTTCTCACATTAGAAATTTCAAATAAGCTATCGCCCATTTCAAATTTCTAAAATGTCACTTTAAGTAGAAATTACCTAACAGTATTTCTAAGTTAAAAACGAAGTTAACAGACTATAAAATAAATATTTAGCAAAGTAAAAATTATGCTACGTTATAAAAAAAGTGGGTTTGGATATATAACCTATAACGTGTAATAAACTAAAAATCGAAGGGACATATTGAAATTGTTTATTTAATACAGAAATGTCTTACAAGCAGTAACCCATAAAGCAAGAAGTCTTCCCAAGTTTATGATGTCATATACTTTAGTATCCTAAGGTGTGAAATTCACGGAAGGTACGAAAAGGACACAAATATCTAACGGAATTCCAAACGGTTTGCCAACAAGGCATGCAAGCAGTTTTTTGAAATTTTAGATCCTTCGATTGGTCAATGCAATAGCAGAAAGGGAACTTCAAAAAAGCTATAAATGCATAAGGTTACAAGAAAGATTATCTTACTTACGCTGAACACGCGATGATTAATTTAAGCAACCAGTGACAGCTTTGCAAGTAGATCATTTTAATGGTAAACATATATATTCCGAATCAAACACTGCTCGCAGAACGTATCAAAGTATTTGAAAATTATAATACCTCTGGTTGATAACAGCAGTAAATTAAAGTATACGTATCGCCGTCAAGATATTTATAAAATTCAATATAATGTTACAAAACGGGAGTTACGTATAAAATTGCGCATCTCACAAGTAAAATTTCAAGAGTTACCCTCTATAATATAAACTGGCATGGAAATCAAATCTTAAAAGTTCAATTCTGTTTTAAAGGAAATAAACAGAAAGAAGATATTTACCACCAATCAAATGAGAACATCTAAATCACATCTTACTGCGTAAGTGAAAATCTTTGGAGTTTTAAAACTAATACTTTTTTAAGCGAAGCTTTTAACAAATTTTAACAACGTTTAATTTTACATAAAAGCATTATAAATTTTAAATATAGCAACCTTTTATACCTGCTGCCGGATCCTTTTGGTAAAAGTCATACAAATGCTTATTTTGAGCAACACAAAGACTTAAAGGGATCTATCATAACAGGCTATTGCATGTGTTTTACGGTATTTGTAGCAAAATTGTGTTTCTAGTTGTATATGTAAGAATTTATTTGAATTTGTTATTTGTATATGTGTTTTAAATTTGAAATTTAATAAATGTGTAGAACTCATTGTGCTTGTTACTTATCATCAGGTATATAATTATATGACGTAAATACAAATAAATTTTTGGTATGACCCACAATTTTAAAAGTAATTATTGAAAGGAAAAGTATACTCGGATTATCTCCAGGTAATATTTAGCGGTACAGTATATTCATTGTCCAAATACAAAGGGCTTATTCCTTGTTTATTATCAATGATAAAGCTGGAAAAACAGTCTGGTTACCTAGAAAATTCTAAAACCTTATAGTTTCGTAATTTTAACATGCAATACAGTAATTTATTTTTAATTACCCACCTGCGAACCCAGATAATCAACAACCTTTTCTTGACATACTTGTCGTTAGATGTCCTGATAATAACCTGATATGTTTGATTGATACCAAAAACCTATAGGATTAAGTTGAATAATGAACTACTGCTCACAACAACCCTACATCAGAAGATAGGAATTATAAAAGGTTTAATATACAAAGCTGATACACTAAGTCATCCAAAATTTTGCAGCAAAGGTTATAAAAGAATTATTAACCTAGAAATGAATAATGATTATCCAAAATCATTATTTAATTTAACTTTACATAATCCCATTACACCAATTAATAAAACTCAAAATGAATTTACAATTAAATATGAAGTCCCTAACGTCAATGCACTTAATGATGCATTAAAACGGATCTTACAAACTTTCAACATTCAGTTAGCGTTTTATTCTAAAAAAATTACAAAAAAATTTACTTAGTATATTAAAAGATACAACACCTTTAGTGGATAGATCTCATATTTATAAGATGCCATGCAGAAACTGTGATGAATAATATATTGGACAAACTCGACAAAATCTGAGAAACCGAGTCCAAAATCATAGATATGATTGTCGAGTGTACAACAAATCAACAGGTAACCAAACAACCTTAGCTACACATGCATTCACTAGTGGCCACATTTTTAATTTTAACAGAGTAACTATGCTTCACCAAGAAAATGATTCAAGTGAAAGATTAATTACAAAAAATTAAACAATAATAATATAGAATCCAATAATAATTTTACTTTAATTTTTGGAAACCTTATTCAAAACATCAATGTTAATATTATGTAACAATTAAATAATTTTATAAAAAAATTAAAAACAGTGATAATTAATAATACTTTGATTCTTACTTTGATACAAATTTTAGTAGCTGCTTTTATCGTAAAAATTTGTTTTGTTTGCGTTAAAAACTGTATTTTATTTTTATAGCGTGACTGTTTTTCTATTTAAGTAAAGTAATGGTCTATTGGTGTCAAACGTGACTTTTTCTTCACCCAACATCCTGTTAAGTGAGTTAAGATGTTCATCTAATGTATAAACAATTACCAAATTCTTGATTTCCCTAATGTGAATATTAGGAGTATTAATATTGTTCTGTTTAAATAATTACATTTCTTTATAAGAAAATAATCAACAGTTCGTGTCTTTTTCATTAATATTGTTCAAGTTTGTATAATTACCTTTGATTTATAAAAGACACTCAACAATTTCAGTCTTTTTTAATTATTCACACAAATTATGTGCTAGATCTTCTTATCGCCCGAATAATAATGTAATAAACATCTACCCTTCCTTTTATGTCTAATTCAAGTTAACCCTTAACCAGTCAGGTCCCGTCTGTCAGACTTCTCTGTTTATTAATTTGGGCATAATTTCAAAACCGCTTGACTGTCAAATTTGTCACACCATCCAATGCTCATACGATTATACCCCTAAGATTAACCTAAATTACAGCATATGCGCATTAGTACAGCTAGAACTAATTACAGCAATTAGTATCGCACAGTCTGCTAGACAGCACGCGTCCGTTTACGTTATATTATTCTGCAAGGTATTGGTATAGCAGGACCGTCAAAGCGTGTACGTTTTAATGATAAAAGTTTCGAGGAAACTGTTTTAGAGTGGTACGAGGAAGCGGATAGTGATTTAAGTGATATTGATAGTGTTTCAGTCGTCTCTAGTCATATTCTTTCGTATCCTTAACATTTCTGTGGTAAATTTCTATATATTGCATCAGTGCTATATAGAATATGAAGAGATAAAAAACCAAGTCAGTTTTTGCGAAGAAATTAGCAGTAAAATTATTCAACGGCACATGGAACGACGACTACAGAATCCCCGTCTACCTCGAGATCGGTACTGTACAATAGCTCGTATTGCTGATAAATCTGAAACCTGTTTTTGTGCCATCGAATGACATATCGGATTAGAAATTTCCCGTGTGTACAATGAAGGAGCCAATATGACTAAGGTGTTCGAAATCTAAATGCAACAGTTGCGGACATGTTTGCGAGATGTAGTAAATGTAGGGTTTCTTACTTTTCGAATGATCTAAATTTTTTTGCTAGAAATTAAGTATTCTATTCTTTGCTCTATTAAAATTTAATGATGGATTGAAGCTGTTTCGCGTAATCATTATAATTTTATAGTTTTTTTTATAGAGTTAAGCATATTTGATAATTTTTGTGTTGATTTCTTCTCACCGTTTTTCTTGTATTTTCATTCGAAATTATAAATATAATGAAAAATAAATTCACATGCTTAACTTGTATTAAATTTTTAAACATAGTTATTGATATTTTGTTTTGATGAGTTTTTAGAACTAGCAGTCTCATGGACTGCACATAACCATTTACGCTAAAATAATTCACCTGACCAGGACTAAACAAAATTAAGACTGTTCAAATAAATTATCACAACAAATTCTTTTTCTCCTAAGCTAATTAGGACAATTAAGAAATTTAGTTCCACATTTTTCAGGTGAATAAAATATCAACCAAATATGATACCCTAAATATCAATAAAAACAACTAAAAGTCAAAAATTTGAATTTACCCTTGTTTCAAAAATATAAAAATCTGGAATAGACAATATAAGTAGTAAACCAAATAACTTTCTAGATAGTTTGTTAGCGAGAAGGTGAAGCGTGCGGGAGGTGCGGTAATCTACGGGCGAGCGACATGGTATAGGGTTCCCCACTCTAAGTTTCCCCAAGAGTGAGATGCAAGAGTGTTTTACGAAAATGCGAGAAGGATGCAATACGAGCAGCGGAAGGGGCCTGTCTACAGGTATAAGTAAGTGTGTGGGATTGTCTCTAATTATAGTAGTTTTTCCGAGAGGTGGCTCGAGTGAGCTCTAAGAGTGGGTTGAACGGGAGGGCGAAAAGGATAGAATATTGCTAGTAAAGGGGCGTTTAAAGGAAAAATGGCCGCCATTAAGCAATAAAGAGGCCTGTATTATTAGTAAGAACAAAATATCGCGCCGGTATTTAAAATATATATTAGTAAAATGTAGTAAAGTTTAAAACAAACAAAATGGCGCGCCATCGCGTATTTTCTTATATTTTATATTCAAGTAAGAACAAAATGGCGCTCCGAGTATTTAAAATGAAGTTAAAAACAGAAAAGAGGAAGAAAAACAAAATGACGTGTCATCATATGTTATAAAATGGCCCGCGTGCATGCTGACAAATTGAATATTAGAAAAGCAAAGTATATATAAAATGGTACGGCGCACATACTGGCAATCGCTTATGTTCCGCTTAAATGTGCACACTAGAGCGCGCACTTAAACGAATTACGTTGATTGATTGATAGATGAAGCTTTATTGTTTTAAAAATGATATGTATGCATGTATGTATGTAAATAAGATGGATGGATGGATAGATAGACGTAAGATTGGTTAGAAAGAGAGACAGAGATAGAGAGAAAGGAATGTTTTAACTAACTAACTAATAAACGATTTTTTAATGACTTCTATCATTAATTTCATTTAAAATACTTAATTCTTGACATCTTTGAGTTAGAAAATTTTTAGACTCGTTTGCATGAACGGAAGGAAGCTTAGAACTAACGCTTTAAATTACTAAATTCTTACATATTACATATAAACCTATTTTAGCTTTAACTCTGCAAAATTTACGTAAAGTTTATACCAGGAGTTGACTTTTATTGTTTATTTCGTTTAAAAGAACAGGTTTTCGTTTCAAAATTAGAATTTCTGTGGTCTTAGAGTTAAAATTTAGATTTTAAGTTAGATCGAGATATGTATATTCGAATTTTGCAAAGCAAGTCACACAAAGATAATCGAATTGTTTTACTAATAACAAATTAAATGATAAATATTTTACATAAAACTAAACGTTGGATGTTTTTAGATATAAACGAATTAAACTTGAAATAGAAATTACTAAAGTCGCAGAAATTTCAAAATGCATGTTCCGCGTCTTTTTAACGATAAATATTTAACATAAAACCAAACGTAACATCTTTTAGATATAAAGGAATTAAAGATTGATTTTAAACTTTACGGAACAAGACACACACAAAGTTTAATATAATAATAAATAAATAAATACTGTTAAATTTAATAACATGTTTTCTGGATAATAACGAATTAAAGCTAGATTTTAAATAATTTTGAATTTTTACTGTAAAAGTTTTAAAATGCTGGTTTTCCGTCTTTTTTAACGATAAATATTTAACATAAAACCAGACGTAATATATTTTAGATACAAACGAATTAAAGTTTGATTTTAAGTAATTTTGAATTTTTACTGTAGAATATTTAAAGTGAAAGTTGCGCGTCTTTTTAACGATAAATATTTTACATAAAACTAAACGTGGCATGTTTTTAGATATAAACGAATTAAAGTTTGATTTAAAATAATCTCGAATTTTACAGAACAAGTCACACAGTGTTTAATATTATAAATATAGTTAAATTTAAAATTAGCGTTTTTGCCGAATTATTTTCACATAAATTTTTAAAGTCGCAGAAAATTTAAAATTCAA
>JAHWXV010421996.1:0-10490 GCA_024586415.1 Phrixothrix hirtus
AAATTTAAATTGTTTGAATAATTGGTTTGAATATATTTGTGTTTTGTTAAATCATTCCAGTTTTTTTATTGTGTCATAATTAGACACGTACATTAATTTACACAAATAAGATAATTTCAGGACAAAGGGCCACAAGTTTGGCATACTTATGCATAGCAAAATTTAGAAATATTGCATCATTAAATTAAAACATAAAATAAGCCTCCGTAGGTAAAATTATAAAAATTGCTTTTTTATATACGCAGAATAATTGCGCAAACCACGAAAACCAAAGAGAGTTTGATTTAATCTTTATAGGATTGTGGCAAAACAAGCTAGGGCAGCGGAAAACTACAAAACAAAGAATCGGTAAGAAGGCGTTACCCTGAGTGTTTGATTTATTTTAAAGAGTCTCAAAATCTAGTTGGGCAAAACAAAATACGAAGGTACGTGCAGAAAAAATAGGAATAGGTGGCATATTTGTCACATTCTCAAATTTAAAAAAAAATCATAACAATTATTTGGAACACCCAACGCGGGGCTATAAAAATCAAATTTCAAAAATAAATTATAGCAATATGTCATTTAATGGCATGCTATAATAATGAACCTAACTTTGCAGTACAAGCAAGAATGATAACATCATTAGCATTTGTACCAATCAATCATTTACATAATGCTATAGACGAATTAGCTAATGTGATACCCCCTGAATTAGAATGTTTGCTGCAGTGGTTCGAGGATTTTTATATAGGACGCCCAAATCGTTACGGTCATAGATGACGGCCTGCAACTTATAGTCCAGAAATGTGGTCCATTCATAATCGTGTTTTATCAGACACTGACAGGACAAATAATCATGCTGAAGCATCACACGGATGGCTACAATGTGAACTATCAATGAATCATCCTACAATTTGGAAATTTATTGATAGTTTGAAGAAAATTCAAAGAGGTAGGGATGTCTTTCTAGAACAGTTAATAGCAGGGAATCGACCAATACATAAACAGTGATCGATGCATTAAACAATAATGTAGAAGTTGTAGATTTCCTTCGTGGCATTTCGCACAATTATGAAATGAGTACATAATTTATTTTATGTAGTAATTATTATGTATATGTTTGTATTAATTGTTGTAACTTTTAACTATTAAAATATTTTGAACACATTGTGATTAATTTTCTAGGAGACAAAAATTCTTATTTTTTCACATTTAGAATATTACTACAGCTTACTAATATATTGAAATCCTGTGGGGCTGATCTACAAAAGTCACTTAAAAATTTTCTTTACCGTTTTATTAAGTAGGGTGGATACCTATTCAACAGCCGAACTGTCATCATCGTAAGGTAACAATTTGGTGACAATTACTTTCAAAAAATTTATACTTGGGCAGGAGTGATGCTATTGTCCTTAGTAATTAATGTCGAATCCGTAAGGTACAATACTCTACATTTCATGAATAGAATGTACATTTTGTGAACAGGCTTCAAATATTATAAGTATTTAATATTTCAATGTATTGAAAAGAAATTTGTCTGTTTGTTGAAATAGAGAGTATTTTTTCAGATAATGAACTTACGTAACTCTAACATAACTTGATACATAAATGTACATTTCATGAAATGAGAGAAAACATTACAATAATTTGTTTTCCAGTACATGTTCCTATAGTAATTAAATATTTTAATTAGTGAAATTTCGCATTGTAATGTCATTGCGTCCTAATGGTTGCCGCCCTAATGTCCTTGTGCCCTGAAAGCTCGAGCTCTAATGTCTCTGCGCCCTAGCCGCTGCATCTTAACAGTCACGCCCTAATGCCCAGCTCCATGTAAATTTTATCTACAACATTTTAAAAATCCTTTTGTTATTTTTTAGTATGTATTTTAGTTATTCTAATTCTTAATTTGATTTTTAATTGACTTTTACATTTCACATTTTTTTATCTTAAATATTTTTTTGAACATTCTTATGTGTGACAATAAACAATTACTTTAATATATTTGTATTTATTTACATTAGACTGTGGTTTTTAACCCTACTAGTTAGGAATCCCAAGAGTGCAAGTCATGTCAAGATTATTATGTGTTCAAAGGTGTTAAATTAATAATTTGTTGTTCCGTCGTTTAATTATTTATTAAACAATTAACACTCGACTGACATAAATAAACTCAAAATTAATAAGAGGGACAATGGAAACAGTATGACTGATCGATATTCTTTGTTTTTGTCTGCTCCAGGGAGGATTCCCTGGCTGTATTTATTTTACTTTACCTAGACATATTCATTAATTTTAGTAAATTATTATATAATAATGAATTGTAGAATGTACTAGGAGACTATTTGAGAAGCTAGAGGAGGGCCTTGAAAATCCTAGATCTTTTACGTTAGCGGAAGTGGACGATAGCAAGCATTTTTATGTTGATATAGATGAAATTATACATAATATTGATGATAATGGTGATACAGATGAAAGTCTTATCAGGGATGTTGAAGAAGTTGTACACGGCACTATGTGGGAAGAGAAAAATTGATATCATTATAAGACTACAAGGACTAATTAGGGAAGTGAGAAATTCCAAAACAGAATTAGTATATTTCAAGCTGTATTAAAATTGGTAAATCAATGACCTAATTTCAAAAGTAGTACATTATACTAATATAAAAATTAAATTTGTGCAGACAACGTGATGCTAGAGAGACTGATTTCACAGAAATTTGTGCTTACTTTTTTCTTTTTCTTTTTATCACTCGGGTTTGCAATCGTCAAAACCTTTTAATTTATGGAGATGTGATGGCCTTGGAGTAGCAATATTTCACCTGATTATGAGAGTCAATAGTTTTAAATTTTTACAACAAATGTTATAGTTCGATGACACATTTGATCCAAACCAAGCTCAAAAAAAAAGTAGACAAATTGTTTTGCATTAGGGAAGCATTTGGTAAAAAACTATAAGTCTAACTACAGTCATGGCCCTTATATAACGGTTGACAAAATGTTGCTGAACTTCAAAGAACGGTGCATGCCAAACAAACTAAGAAAATATGGCATTAAAGTTTGAGCTATACTTGGGCTGTACTTTAAATTTAGGCAGTTTTGTTAGAAACCATACTACAGGTCCCTTCCAACTAAAAAACTACTTTAGTTCTCGTCCAGTTAGCCATTTAGAGGGCAGTAGAAGAAATATTACATGTGATACTTTTTTCACATCTGTTCCCTGACAGAGTTCTTTTTACAAAAGAAGCTCATGCTAGTTGGCACACTTAGAAAGAACAAGAAAGTATTTATCAAAAAGGAATAAGAGCGGCCTGTTGTCTACATTTATATTTTCTACCACCTCCACTTTAATGTCCTACAAGAAAACTAATAAGATTGTCCTGCTTTTATCAATTTTACACAAAGATGATTCGATGACAGAACTGGTGAGAATCAATTTGTGGATCATCCTTCTATAACAAAATCAAAATTGGCAGAAAAAGTATTCACAACATTTTTTTTCCTAATTAATTCAGCAGGCATCAATTTCTTCAACATTTTCAAGCACAATAATGAAGTCAGAGTCCCGAGGAAAGAATATTTTTATGCACTTGAAAAGTGGTGGAACTCTGATCAAAACAAAAATTTGAGAAATATTTGATTTTCTAAGAAAACGGTTGGTAGAAGACAATCAGAAGATCCAAGAGGCTAGGTGTCCTACATCCCACCTAAAAAAAAACGTCATATGCACCAAACTTATTTGTTGGGAACACATAGCCCCAATTTGTCAGCATTGTAAAGGTGGGGATGCAGAGGATTAGAAAAAAGTTGTTTTATATAGTTTAATTTTATAATGTTAAAAATGAAAACTATAAACCCCTCCCTTTTAGGTTTCTTTTGTGCAAACAGTAATGTTAATTTCAAACATTTCATTTTTAAAATTTTTATATTTAAATTAGTTATGACTTTATATTATAACAATTGTATGTCAATGCCGTTGGTGATATTCACTTACATTCAAAAGTTATGTTTGATTTGTCCTTTTTAGTATATAGAGTGATTTTAAAATACACCAACAAACTTGAACCATACATGTCAGGGTAGTTCTAAATCAAGAGAGAAAATTCCTTGCGGTTTCCAAAACAAACACAATTAAAAATGTTAACGAATTGTTTGAGGGTCCTTGCAATATCAGAACATCTGAATGTGTCATTTTAAGTGAATAAACATTAAAAACATAACATACCTAGTTGATACGGCATTCTAAAATGCAAAATTAACATAATCGATAGACATTGTTCAACTTTACAGCAAAGCATGTGGGAATGCCAGACCAGCCCGTCGTTTGTATACTTACCGTAACCGTAACTGATAGCTTCCGCATCATACAATGTTTACACGAATTGTGCAAAGGTTGCATGATGGTGGGTCATTCACTTTTCAGTTGCATGTTTGAGGATGAGCAAGACCATGTAATTTAGTGTTTCTTTATTTGATGGGTTATACAACTAATAATAATTTTGTGTTTAAATAAAAAATTAATAATAATAAAAGAATGTGTTATAACAATGAAATATCATTTACAAATTTTAAAAATTAAAATGCAATAACTTGAACGGATAAAATTTAGGTCATTGGTAATTGAGATAGGTTAGTATTCACATAAAATAAACACAGGTGGATATCATTTATTTCCTCTGTGACACCCATTAGTGTCTAGACCAGGGTTTGGTAACCTGCGGCTGATTTAATGGCATAATTGCGTATATTTCATAATGCAAGCTACTGACTTGCATCTTCATAAATATTATTGTGGCACATATAATTCTAAAAAATGTTGCTGACTCCTGGTCTAGACATCTTCATTTGTATACACAATTTCTGGTAGTTCTCAAAAAGTCAACATTTTCCAAACATGTGTTCTATTTCATGTGATTTTGTTGTTAACGGACATGGTTAGGTCTTCATAATAATGTGTTAAAGAATGTCAGTCTATTTAAAAATCACTTTGTATGTTACACAGCAATCAGTAAAAAAGATTTAATCTTCTAACAACTTGCCTAAGATCTTATGACAAGGCTACAATAAACATAAAATAATCGCCCACAATATCAGAAATTAGTAAGAAAATTATAAATTTAGCTCATCATTACAATAAATGAGCAGTTGGTAGGATTTTAGAGAAAAATGCCCTTTTAAGAAGTACAAGGTATGACAAATAAATAACAATGATTTTTATGTGAACATTGTAGCTGTAAACCAGCATAACATATGGAAAGGAAGGACGTGTATGTTCATACCACAGCACAAGGGTAGATGTCATTTTATTATCAATTTATTGTATAAAACGCAAGTGCAAATATATCATAAAAAAATGAAGCAAAGAATTGTGATCAAATTTTTAGTGAAAACTAGCCATAAACCATTTGAAATCGTTTAAAAGCTACATCCTTTGGTAAGTGAAGATTGCTTATCACAATTGTGTTTAAAGAGAAGTGTAAGAATAATAAAAAACCAGCCACTCTTACTCGAATATTGGGCGTTAACCGAACTTAGTATTAATAAAGAAAGTATCCGCACCATGCTTCATGAAGAGTTAAAAATACGAAAGTTGTGTGTGAAGACCACACTCATACTGAAGCAGAAATAGTTGCTGCTGTTGATTTGTTAGGAATTTTTGTGACGTGAATCGGTAAAATTAGCAAATTATTACAGTACACAAGGTGTCCCAAAAATAAGTGACACCATGCAAACTGGGGTACTTTATGACCTATGGAGCACAATTTTCTTATAATTTTTTGCAAAAACGATTTTTAAATTTTGAAAATCTAAATGATATAATTTGCTCTAAATACAATTCTGTTTACTAACTAAAAGGAATTTTGAATGGAATGATGCAATTTTGTTTGCTCAGAGTATTTCGAATGAGTTTACAAATATTTTATGTAATTTGAGGTCACAGTAATGCTAAAAAAACTGTATGAAATGAAAGTCGGTTACATTTCCACTTAACTTTGAGTTTAGTTAATGGTTATGCATGTGACCAAAATTGGTCAACTCTGTTATTTAATCTTTGTCATCCAACAGCTAATATATTTTATAGACATATTTACTCAAATTGTTTATAATAAGCATAAAACAGCTCGTCCATTAAATAATAAAGTCTACCAAGTTGATTTTCAAAGCTTAAAAATAACATCAAGTTAAACAAATTTCACAACCCCTGTCCAAAATTTCTAAAACATCAATTTTGAAAAAAGAGAAATATTTCACATTTAAAAATGTCAAAATTACAATTACAGCAGAATTTTTGTAATCCAAGCTCCGGTAAACCATTTTTCCCTCGTTACATAAATTCGTTTTTTAATTTTTTTAAAAAATTGCACATTTTTTGATATATATTCGATGATTTTAAGAAATTATAAAATTTTCCAATAATTCAAGTTTTTCGATAATCTAACTCAGATTATTGACATTAAGCTGAATGGATAATATATAAAGAATCCTAAAATTTAGTAAACATTTTAAAATCGTTTTAGTTTTAAAGTGTTCCTAACGAAATATAAATCACATACCTGAAAAATAATACCTACTTGAAATTATTTAGGATATAATGCCCTGTGTAGTTCCGCTGTTAGAAGTTGGCGGTACAGGTGCTGCTACTTGAATTTGTAAACTCGGTGTATTGTTGCTACTTTGTTGAGACAATTCAGCTTTCACTCGTCTAGCAATATGTGATCTTGTATGCTTACGTAAATGATCCTTTCTATAAAATCCTTTACCACATTCAGTACAAACATGGCGTTTTTCACCTGAATGTATAACAAAATGTAATGTAAGTTGCTCTTTGCGTTTAAAAGCTTTTAAACAAACTGTACAAACATATGGTCTTTCGGGATTGTGAGATTGCTTGTGCCGTGTTAAATGATCTTTGCGTTTTAATCCAGCCCCACAAATATCACAAACAAAACGACGCTCTAATGTGTGACCAAGCAAATGTTGTTCTAGTAACTCTTTTTCAGGATAAGCCATATGGCATTCAGGACAGCAGTATAATGTAGAACCATCCAAAGCTGTAGTAAGACGAATTTCTCCTGGTTTAGGTCTTGGCTTTTTTTCTTTTTCAGGTTTCTTCTTTTTCTTTTTCTTCATAGATGTACTGTTTTGTATTTGAGCATTATTTATAGTTGATAATGTATTTAAAGTAGATAAAGCATTAGCACTGAGCATATTCACATTTGTATTCAATGTGGTTGTGTTTAATGAGCTGGTATTTAATCCGTTTGCAGTCAGGGCATTGTTGCTAACATTTACGTGTAACAAATTTAGATTTGATTCTGTATTTTGAACATTTAATTGTTGCGACGTGGTTTCTTTTTTCATACTTTCAGCTGAGTATTTTAAAAAATGATGTAAACTAAGAGGTAAAGTAGAAGCAGGTAAATGCGATAAATAATCTGCTACAGTTGATCCAGGGGTTGCTAATGATTGCCATGTAGTAGGTATAGTTGATGAACTATTAATGTTTTGATTATTTTGATTGTTTTGAGTCTGTTGCTGTGACGTTTGTGGTTGTTGATGTGGCTGTTGACTTTGTTGTAGCTGCTGTTGCTGTTGCTGCTGTTGTTGTTGTTGTTGTTGTACTTGCTGCTCTTCTCGATGTCCATCTTGCTTAGTCTAAAACAATAATAATTAAATAAAAAATAATAGTGCCTATAAGAAACTTCAATTCATTAAATTACCTATAAAAAATTGTATTATTATTATGATTACCTTGTCATTATTTTGTAGTTGTTTATTTTGGTGTTGATTTGTAATGGTTTGTTGGCTTTGCTGTAGCATTGCAGCATATAATTCCTGAGCAAGTTCTTGCTGATCATATCCTTGCCGTTTGTCTTGGCGAACGTTATTTGGATGTGTATATGCAGTTGCCTGATTTATGTAAGAACCAGTTTGATATTTTGAGGGATTAATCAGGTGTTGTTGTGAAGGTGGATGATGTTGTGTAAATGATGGAATACCATTGGCTGTATATCTATTTGTACTGGTATCTTGTGGGCATAAAGTAGACGAAGCATTGTCATGACTAAATTTTGCTGCAAATTGATGTATTGTTGGAATTGATGTAGGAAAGTGACCACCAAATGGAGAAAAATTCATATTTTTAATAAATATTTAGAGTACCTAAAATTATAAAATACTTTAATCTAAATATTTAATTTATATTTATCTTAGAAATTTAAATTGAATATGCGATTGCAACATTTATAATTAAATTGATCTTTATCCATTGTAAAAAGTGAAAGGGGTGAAAAAGACACTAAAACACCATTACCCGCCATTATCAGTCGTACATTAGAAAACTATAATATGTACTAATAATAATAATCTGTATTCATTTCAGTTTCCAAAAATAAAACGTACCATTCTAATTAGATTGTGTATGAATTTGATTGAAGATTATATTATTTCAATAAAACGCTACAAAACACGTACAAAAACTGCAATATTCGCCATTTCTCTATAAGGGTGAAAAGTGATTTAAATTTTAGCGGGAAGATCATTAAGGGGTAAATAAAGCTACAATTTTACTTCACTACATTTTTATAGCACATTTATTTTGTTTATTGGGTATTTCGCATAATTTTTTGTCTAATTTTATGATTAATTAAAGAATTGAAAAGGGGATGAATAAATACAAAATATTTTTTAATCAAAACTGTCATCCCTTGAACACAGACAAATATAGATTTATTTATTTAACCTAAAACAAAATCAATAGACGATACATAGTAAAATAAATGCAAGTTCATAAACCAATAGAAAGAAAATATGCCTTAATTTAAAAATCATTTAAATTTAAATCAGTTTCATATCTTAAAAATATTTCATTATATAGGGTGTTCTAAAAAATATGTTAGTAACAGGTTTATTATAGCTAATAGTTTGATAGAAAATGTATTCCTGAAAAACGCATTATGTTAGTTTAACATAACATAACAAAAAGTTTCCTGTTCATTTGGTAAACATAATGTTTTGCCAATATAAAGTCTTTCGTTTACGTAACTTAGTGCTAACATCTTATAAAATGTTAGATTAAAATACATTCTGTTACGGAAGTTCTATTATGGTTGTATTTTTTTCTATGCGCAGAGCAACTCCAATTAGCACAAATTTTTTTATTGAGGTTTTTTCAAAATAACAAATCTACTCCCGAGAAGATTCGTATCTGCGTTTTCCTTTTCGCTTGAGCATCGGCAAATTCTTTAATCACCAGAATAGATAAATAAAGTAGTGAGGTTATGTCATGATTAAAAGTGTTTGATAAATGCTACAAAGTACTTAACCCTATTGCTTTATTAAGAATGAATGAAATAATAAAATTATATGACACCAGAAGACAACAAAATTTAACAACATCCTGAGGTTAAGACCACGTTACCTTTGATTGAATTAACCTAACAGTCATTATCTAGGGGTGTTGTTTTTATTTTTAATTCAGTTCACTTTTGCTCAGTTAAGTTTGGAGTAGATCAAATAATTTAAGGATATGAAAAAATATAACTTATAATTTTCGCCAGAGACAACATAAAAAGAAATCTACTAAAGTATGGAAAATTTTTGGAACAATGATCACGTGTATTCCCGTAGTGTACGGAGCGTTAAGATCAAAATCGTAATCATATCAAACGGGATTTTGTAAGGCCTCATTTGTTCCTAACTCAGTTGTAAATTCCATAGATTTTCGTAATAAGCTTTTCGTAAAATTTGTCAGTTTTTAAAACGATTTTCAGTGATTTTAACGTTAGAATTTGTATTTAGTACGCTTAAATACGTAAAGACCTGCTTTCATAACCTGGAGCAAAGTGGTTAAATAATTATTACTTACTAACGAAATATTGTTAAAAAATTATTTAACTATTTCAGAATGGTACAAGTAGATACTCTGAAAACTTTTCAAGAAGAGTCCGTTTTTCCTGTTATCATTAGAACTCTGCTCCGTTAATAATTATTAAAAATAAATCAAGAATATAAGAATGTAGATGTATAATAGGATCATATATGCGAGGATGACAGTGATAAATTCTGCAAACTGGTAGATCTAATGAATATAAAATGTCAAGCAGGCCACGAACTAAATACTTATTATTTTTTTAGTTTGTGCGGTGTTCGATTCTCAACTCTAGAAGAGGCCTTAGATAGATTTAAAACCTTGTTTCTGAGGTAACTCAAAATGAGCGGAACTTTTGTTTTAACAGTTGGTTCTATCGAATAAGTAAATGTGTAGAGTTTAAGGATGAATATTTTGGAAAACAATGATAAAAGTATTTTTTGAAAATTAAAAGGAAAGAGAATAAAGAGCGCAAAGAATAGGAGAGCTAGCCAAAAACGTTGTATGAATTTAATGGAAACAAAGGAAGTGTGTAAGGACAGAAAGGAATGGAGAAAAATAGCGAATGGGTGATAGTAGTGATAGTAGGATTTGTAGGTAATAGTGGGCTGGTGTGGATAATGTAGAGTACTGGGAGTTG